>SJYO01018757.1:37802922-38095010 GCA_006410555.1 Capra ibex | reverse complement strand
CTTCTTGACATGTTTTTTCTAGAAGTACTGGGTCTATTAGTACTACTACACTAGTGATTAGATCTCGGTCTGTAGAACCTTACACTTCAGTTCACCCGGAATCTTTCGTAGTGATGCTTGTTTCGATCACCTCCACTACCTTAAGGTCAACTCGACAAAGTTTAGGGCTTTCTACTATGACACTTTCACGACGTGAGTTATACGGTCGTTTAAACCTTTTGAGTCGTCACCGGTGTCCTGACCTTTTCCAGTCAAAGGTAAGGTTAAGGTTTCTTTCCGTTACGGTTTCTTACAAGTTTGATGACGTGTTAACGTGAGTAGAATGTACGATCATTTTATTACGAGTTTTAAGAGGTTCGGTCCGAAGTCGTTATACACTTGACAGTTGAGGGACTACAAGTTCGACCAAAATCTTTTCCGTCTCCTTGGTCTCTAGTTTAACGGTTGTAGCCGACCTAGTACCTTTTTCGTTCTCTCAAGGTCTTTTTATAGCTAAAGACGAAAGAACTGATACGGTTTCGGAAACTGACACACCTAGAGTTATTTGACACCCTTTAAGACTTTCTCTACCCTTATGGTCTGGTGGACTGGACGGAGAACTCTTTGGATATACTTCCACTCCTTCGTTGTCAATCTTGACCTGTACCTTGTTGTCTGACCCAAGTTTATCCTTTTCCTCATACAGTTCCGACATATAACAGTGGGACGAATAAATTGAAGATACGTCTCATGTAGTACTCTTTGCGACCTGACCTTCTTTGTGTTCGACCTTAGTTCTAACGACCCTCTTTATAGTTATTGGAGTTTATACGTCTACTGTGGTGGGAATACCGTCTTTCACTTCTCCTCGATTTTTCGGAGAACTACTTTCACTTTCTCCTCTCACTTTTTCGACCGAATTTCGAGTTGTAAGTCTTTTGCTTCTAGTACCGTAGATCAGGGTAGTGAAGTACCCTTTATCCACCCCTTTGTCATCTTTGTCACAGTCTGAAATTAAAAAACCCGAGGTTTTAGTGACGTCTACCACTGACGTCGGTACTTTTCTTTTCTGGGAATGAGGAACCTTCTTTTCAATACTGGTTGGATCTGTCATATAAGTTTTCGTCTCTGTAATGAAACGGCTGATTCCAGGCAGGTCAGTTCCGATACCAAAAAGAACACCAGTACATACCTACACTCTCAACCTGACACTTCTTCCGACTCGTGGCTTCTTAACTACGGAAACTCGACTCCACAACCTCTTCTGAGAACTCCCAGGGAACCTGACGTTCCTCAAGGTTGGTTAGGTAAGACCTCCTATAGTTGGGACCCTAAAGAAACCTTCCTTACTACGATTTCGATTTCGTGGTCATGAAACCGGTGGAGTACGTTTCTCAACTGAGTAACCTTTTCTGAGACTACGACCCTCTCTAACCCCCGTCCTCCTCTTCCCCTGCTGTCTCCTACTCTACCGACCTACCGTAGTGTCTGAGCTACCTGTACTCAGACTCACTTGAGACCCTCACCCACTATCTGTCCCTCCGGACCGCATGACGTTAAGTACCCCAACTTTCTCAGCCTGTACTGACTCGCTGACTTGACTTGACTTGACTTGACTTGACTATTTGAATCATTTATAAAAAATCCCTTTTATTTGAAACTGTAAATTGAAATGTATATTTTTGATTTTTTTATTAGATTTTATGACTGTGATTGAAATTATTCATCTATTTCCCAATTATCTCCCCTATTACAGGATATGAAACTATTAAAATAAACAGAACCAGATAATTAATGTTTTTAAGATTGTTTGTGTACTTTTCTACGAGTTGTAGTGAGTAATAATCTCTTTACGTTTAGTTTTGGTGTTACTCCATGGTGAAGTGTGGTCAGTCTTACCGACGCTAGGTTTTTAGACGTTCGTTATTTACGACCTCTCCCACACCTCTTTTCCCTTGGGAGGATGTGACAACCACCCTTACGTTTGATCATGTCGGTGATACCTCTTGTCACACCTCTAAGGAATTTTTTAACGTTTATCTTGATAGAATACTGGGTCGTTAGGGTGAAGACCCGTATGTGTGGTTCCTTTGGTCTTAACTTTCTCTGTGTACATGGGGTTACAAGTAGCGTCGTGACAAATATTATCGGTCCTGTACCTTTGTTGGATCTACAGGTAGTCGTCTACTTACCTATTCTTTCGACACCATGTATATGTGTTACCTCATAATGAGTCGACAATTTTTCTTAAGTAAACTTAGTCAAGACTACTCTACCTACTTTGACCTCGGCTAATATGTCTCACTTCATTCGGTCTTTCTTTTTGTGGTTATGTCATATGATTGTGTATATATACCTTAAATCTTTCTACCGTTACTGCTGGGACATACGTTCTGTCCTTTTTTCTGTGTCTACACATATTGCCTGAAAACCTGAGTCTCCCTCTCCCTCTCCCACCCTACTAAACCCTCTTACCGTAAGATTGTACATATGATAGTACATTCTTAGTTTAGCGGTCAGATACAGACTGCGTCGTATGTCGTACGAACCCCGACCACGTACCCCTACTGGGTCTCTCTACAATACCCCTCCCTCCACCCTCCCCACAAGTACAAACCCTTGCGTACATTCTTAATTTCTAAAATTTTAATTTTTTTAATTTAATTTAATTTAATTTTTTTCAGATCCACCTAATAAGAAAGTCACTCGATAACTATATATTATTTCGTAGATTTTTATATCACCAAATTTTTTAGTCAAAATAAAGAGTTCTAAGACAGTCAGTTTTAAGTTCGTCCTTAGTCAGTCCCACCGAGGAAAGATAATGCATATGTACTATAGTCGACTCTTACGAGTCGGTTATGACTTCCTAGGACCTACGGGAGTGAGTATGTGGACTCCGAAAGCACGACTCTCAGTTCGACCCAGGTAACAAAGATAAGGGTTACCGGAGAGTGAAAAGTGAATCAGAGAATAAGGAATACCTTTCTAGGAATGATCCTGAATTATGTCTAGGGTTATATAACCAGAAACTTGTATCCTTTATCAAGTTATTCTGAAATCGTCCAGAATTCTCTCTATACTCATATAAAATGTGGATTCTTTCTGTATTCGACACCGGTCTCTTATCACACTTTTTTTTTTCACAAACGTTTCTACCAGTGCTTATACGTACGACGAAGAGGGTAAGTCTTAAACCCGAGTGGACACTGAACGGAACTGACTGTCTTACACCGTCGTCCTTAAGTCACGGTCAAACGTAGGACGATGAAATCTCTGGACCGTAGAAAACAATACCGACAGGATTCGAGGTTGATTGTTCCTTTCTTCTAATCCCATAATTCACTACTACTTTGTAAAAGTCCTCTGTCTCTCTTTCTCTCTAAATTGGTCGGGAACCGGTCAGACCAGTGAGAATCGGATCTACGGTACGTTCATTTTGGTAGAATCTGTAAGGTCGGGGGATCCTCTCGAGGGGCACTTACATCGGTGGACTCACTGGGTCGATTGTGGTGTATCTCTCCTATACTGGACATGGGTTAGTTGAGACTGGAGGGAATGTTGGGTGTCTTACCACTCGTTAATTTAACAAAAAAATTTGGTGAGTCATAATCCACGAAACAATCCTACGTCATCGATTTACTTTATCTGTTATGACCTTTTCCAGCCAAAAGTAAGGTTAGGGTTTCTTTTCGTTACGGTTTCTTACGAGTTTGATGACGTGTTAACGTGAGTAGAGTGTACGATCATTTCATTACGAGTTTTAAGAGGTTCGATCCGAAGTCGTTATATACTTGGCACTTGAAAGTCTAAAAGTTCGACCAAAATCTTTTCCGTCTCCTTGTTCTCTAGTTTAACGGTTGTAAGTGACCTAGTAGCTTTTAGGTTCTCTCAAGGTCTTTTTGTAGATAAAGACGAAATAACTGATACGGTTTCGAAAACTGACACACCTAGTGTTTTTTGACACCTTTTAAGACTCTCTCTACCCTTATGATCTGGTGGACTGGACGGAGAACTCTTTGGCCATACGTCCAGTCCTTCGTTGTCAATCTTGACCTGTACCTTGTTGTCTGACCAAGGTTTATCCTTTTCCTCATGCAGTTCCGACATATAACAGTGGGACGAACAAATTGAATGTACGTCTCATGTCGTACTCTTTACGACCCGACCTCCTTCGTGTTCAACCTTAGTACTGACGGCCCTCTTTATAGTTATAGTTATAGGTAAAAAAGAGGTAGATAAAAGTACTTCATTACCCTGGTCTACGGTGCTAGAATCGAAAAACTTACAACTCAAAATTCGGTTAAAAAAAATGAGAGGAGAAAATGAAAGTAGTTCTCCGAGAAATCAAGGAGAAGTGAAAGACGGTATTCCCACCACAGTAGACGTATAGACTCCAATAATTATAAAGAGGGACGTTAGAACTAAGATCGAACACGAAGTAGGTCGGACCGTAAAGTGCACTATAAGACGTATTTTCAATTTATTCTTCCTACTGTTATAAGTCGGAACTACATGAGGAAAGGGTTAAACCTTTGTCAGGTAACAAGGTACAAGTCAAGACAAAGAAGAACTGGACGTATGTCTAAAGAGTCCTCCGTCCATTCCACCAGAATAATACCTGCACACTGGGTGTATCAGTTTCCGAAACAGTATCAGTTAGTTTGTCTTCATCTACAAAAAGACCTTAAGATAACGAAAAAGACACTAGGTTACCTACAACCGTGTAACTAGAGACCAAGGAGACGGAAAAGATTTATGTCGAACTTGTAGTCCTTCAAGAACCAAGTGTTTGACAACTTCGGACAGAATCCCTTAAAATTCGTAATGAAACGATCGTACTCTCTACTCACGTTAACACGTCATCAAACTTGTAAGAAACTGTAACGGGAAGAAAGTCTGACCTTACTTTTGCCTGGAAAAGGTCAGGACACCGGTGACGACTCAAAAGGTTAAACGAGCGTATAACTCACGTCGTGAAAGTGTCGTAGTAGAAAATCCTAAACTTTATCGAGTTGACTTTAAAGTAGTGGAGGTGATCGAAACAAACATCACTACGAAGGATTCCGGGTAAACTGAAGGGTAAGGTCCTACAGACCGAGATTCACTCACTAGTGTGGTAGTATCGATAGACCCAGTACTTCTAGAAAAAACATATCAAGAAGCACATAAGAACGGTGAAGAAGAATTATAGCAGACGAAGACAATCCAGGTATGACAAAGACATGAAATAACACAGATAGAAACGTACTTTATAGGGGAACTTTAGGAATTAAAAGAAATTCTTAGAGATCAGAAAGGGTAAGATAACAAAGGGAGATAAAGAAATGTAACTAGTGAATTATAGGAATTCGAAAAATGTTGAACATTAAACAACAATAAAGAAAGGGGATAATTTATATAAATCAATGTATAATTTTATAAAAAACAGAACTCATGGTGTTTTAACTTTCAAATTAATTGGAGTTAATACACATAATTAAGTGAATTAAGATATGATATCTTCTTCGACAACAATAATAGACATAAAATATTGACTCTTCTGACTCCGTCTTTTTTTAATTCCAGTGTCTCTATCGTCACCAACTTGGACCTAAACTTGGACCAGTCCAACCTAAGACTCTGATAGAGAATGAGTGACTAAGAGGTGGAATGACGGAGACTCCTACTTATTACGGGTCGGGTACAGGAGTTCCTCAAATGTTAAGTTATCATTTGATTATATTCAGGTATCCGAAGGGACCATCGATTCGATCATTCCTTGGGTGGATGTTACGTCCTCTGGGACCAAACTAATGACCTAGCCCTTCTAGGGGACCTCTTTCCTTACCGTTTGGTGAGGTCATAAGAACGTACCTCCTAGGGGTACCCATCTCTTCGGACCGTCCAATGTCAGGTACCCCAACGCTTCTCAACCTGTGTTGACTCGTAGATTTGTGTCGTGTATTATTAGTGTTATATCATACCGTACACGGCATGATGTATTCCATGTCCTAATTTTCCCCTTTAATTTAAAGATCCGTCCATCTTTCCGAAGTGTTTCTTTCATTGTGGTTGATCCAATATCATTTGTGTCAAATATAAACTTTAGGATTCAGAAACTTTTACGTAATTGGGAGGGTGGTTTAGTCCTTACTACCACGGCTACTTCTCTGGAGTAACCATGGTTCTCTTGAGTATTCCATTACTATGTTTAGACTATGTTTTAACTTTAATCTGAGAGAAAACGATCAGGAATGTATCAAAAGGTAAGTCACAAGATATATAATATCGGGTTTAAACCGATAATGTTTTATTTTAATACACCAAAAAATTTTAAAAATAAACAAAGATTGTGGTTTTTGTAAAATATAACCCCATATCGGTTAATTGTTACAACACCATTAAAGTCTACTTGTCGTTTCCCCGAGTCGGTATACATATGTACATAGGTAAGAGGGCGTTCAGGGAGAGGGTAGGTCGGACTGTGTATTGTAACTCGTCTCAAGGTGCACGATATGTTGTCCAGAAACAACCACTAGATACAATTTATATCGTTACACAAGTAATGGAAGGGTTTCAGGGGTTTATAGGAAAGGGGAGGTCACTGGTGTTAAAGTAAAAGATTCAGACACTTAGAGAAAGAAAAATATTCCAGTAAACATAGTAAAGAAAAATCCAAGGTGCATATACTCCAAAGTATAGAGGCAGACTGAATGAAGTGAGTCATAACTCTCCAATAACGACTCGGTACTTTCTGGCACCCTAAGAACCGGAGACCTCCTCTCCTTAAGTTGGACCCCGGTCACTGTTCTGAACTAGTGAGTCTTGAAAACACATTATGTCAAAATAATTTCATATTTTCTCTACCTCTTTCGAAGACTATATCTGTAGTTTCAAGTCAAGTTAAGTCAGCGAGTCAGCTCAGGCTGAGAAACGCTAGGGTACTTAGTGTCGTGTGGTCCGGAGGGACAAGTAGTGGTTGAGGACCTCAAGTGAGTCTAAGTGCAGGTAGCTCAGTCACTACGGTAGGTCGGTAGAGTAGGAGACAGTAAGGAAAGAGGAGGACGGGGGTTTGGGAGAGTCGTAGTTTCAGAAAAGGTTACTCAGTTAGAAGTGTTCTCCATCGGTTTCATGACCTGAAAGTCGAAATGGTAGTAAGGAAGGTTTCTTTAGGGTCCCGACTAGAAGTCTTACCTGACCGACCTAGAGGAACATCAGGTTCCCTGAGAGTTCTCAGAAGAGGTTGTGGTGTCAAGTTTTCGTAGTTAAGAAGCCGCGAGTCGAAAGAAGTGTCAGGTTGAGAGTGTAGGTATGTACTAGTGACCTTTTTGGTATCGGAACTGATCTACCTGGAATCAGCCGTTTCATTACAGAGACGAAAACTTATACGATAGATCCAACTAGTATTGAAAAGAAGGTTCCTCATTCGCAGAAAATTAAAGTACCGACCTCAGTGGTAGAAGTCACTAAAACCTCGGGGTTTTTTATTTCAGACTGTGACAAAGGTGACAAAGGGGTAGATAAACGGTACTTCACTACCCTGGTCTACGATACTAGAATCAAAGACTTATACTCGAAATTCCATTGAAAAAGTAAGAGGGGAAACTGAAGGTAGTTCTCCGAAAAATCAAGAAGAAGTGAAAGACGGTATTCCCACCACAGTAGACGTATAGACTCGAATAACTATAAAGAGGACCGTTAGAACTAAGGTCGAACACGAAGAAGATCGGGTTGCAAAGAGTACTACATGAGACGTATCTTCAATTTATTCGTCTCAATGTTATATGTCGGAACTGCATGAGGAAAAGGATAAACCTTGGTCGGACAACAAGATACAGGTCAAGATTGACAACGAAGGACTGGACGTATGTCTAAAGAGTTCTCCGTCCAATCCACCAGACCATAAGGGCATAGAAAGTCTTAAAAGGTGTCAAATAACACTAGGTGTGTCAGTTTCCGAAACCGTATCAGTTAGTTCGTCTTTATCTACCAAAAGACCTTGAGAACGAAAAAGGTACTAGGTCGCCTACAACCGTTAAACTAGAGACCAAGGAGACGGAAAAGATTTTAGTCGAACTTGTAGTCCCTCAAGTACCAAGTGCATAACGACTTCGGACCGAACCTCTTAAAACTCGTAATGAAATGATCGTACACTTTACTCACGTTAACACACCATCAAACTCGTAAGAAACCGTAACGGAAAAAACCCTAACCTTACTTTTGACTGGAAAAGATCAGGACACCCGTGACGACTCAAAAGGTTTAAACGACCGTATAACTCACGTCGTGAAAGTGTCGTAGTAGAAAGTCCTAAACTTTGTCGAGGTGACCTTAAGGTAGNACTTTACTCACGTTAACACACCATCAAACTCGTAAGAAACCGTAACTGAAAAAACCCTAACCTTACTTTTGACTGGAAAAGATCAGGACACCCGTGACGACTCAAAAGGTTTAAACGACCGTATAACTCACGTCGTGAAAGTGTCGTAGTAGAAAGTCCTAAACTTTGTCGAGGTGACCTTAAGGTAGTGGAGGTGATCGAAACAAGCATCACTACGAAAGATTCCGGGTGAACTGAAGTGTAAGGTCCTACAGACCAAGATCTACTCACTATTGTGGTAGCACTAATAGGCCCAGCACTTCTAGAAAAAACATGTCAAAAAGACACATAAGAATGGTGGAGAAGAATTATAGAAGACGAAGACAATCCATGTATGGTAAAAACAAGAAATAGTTTGGGTAGAAACGTACTTTACAAGGGAACCATAGAGATTAAAAGAACTTCTCTAGAGATCAGAAAGGGTAAGACAAGAAAAGGAGATAAAGAAACGTAACTAGTGACTTCTTTCGAAAGAATAGAGAACGATAAGAAACTTTAAGATGTAAGTCTACGAATATAGAAAGGAAAAGAGGAAACGAAAAGCGAAGAGAAGAAAAGTGTCTATAAACATTCCGGAGGGGTCTGTCGGTAAAACGAAAAAACGTAAAGAAAAGGTACCCCTACCAGAACTAGGGACAAAGGACGTGTTACAGTGGTTGGAGTAAGGTATCAAGTAGTCCGTGAGATAGATAGTCTAGATCCGGGAATTTAGATAAAGAGTGAAGGTGACATATTAGTATTCCCTAAACTAAATCCAGTATGGACTTACCAGATCGCCAAAAGGGATGAAAGAAGTTAAATTCAGACTTAAACCGTTATTCCTCAAGTACTAGACTCGGTGTCAGTCGAGGACCAGAACAAAAACAACTGACATATCTCGAAGAGGTAGAAACCGACGTTTCTTATATTAGTTAGACTAAAGTGATAACTGGTAGACCACTACAGGTACACATCTCAGAAGAGAACACAACAACCTTCTTCCACAAACGATACTGGTCACGTAAAAGAACCGTTTTGAGATAAGCAGAAACGGGACGAAGTAAGGAGTAAGGTTCCGGTTTAAACGGACAATGAGGTCCACAAAGAACTGAAGGATGAAAACACAAGGTCAGGGGATATTACTTTCCTGTAGAAAAAATCCACAATCAAGATTTTCCAGAACATCCAGAAGTATCTTGGTAAGTTGAAGTCGAAGAAGTCGTAATGACCAACCCCGTATCTGAACCTAATGCCACTATAACTTACCAAACGGAACCTTTGCTTGTCTCTAGTAAGACAGCAAAAACTCTAACGTAGGTTCATGACGTAAAACCTGAGAAAACAACTGGTAATACCGGTGAGGTAAAGAAGACTCCCTAAGGACGGGCGTCATCATCTATATTGCCAGTAGACTCAATTTAAGTGGGTAAGGTCAGGTAAAATCAAACGACTAAGGATCTTACAGCTACAAGTGGGAACGGTAGACAAACTGGTGAAGGTTAAACGGAACTAAGTACCTGGACTGTAAGGTCCAAGGATACGTTATAACGAAAAATGTCGTAGTCTAGAACGAAGATAGTGGTCAGTGTAGGTGTTGACCCATAACAAAAACGAAACCGAGGTAGGGAAGTAAGAAAGACCTCAATAAAGAGGTGACTAGAGGTCATCGTGTAACCCGTGGATGACTGGACCCCTCAAGGACAAAGTCATAGGATAGTAAAACGGAAAAGTATGACAAGTACCCTAAGAGTTCCGTTCTTATGACTTCACCAAACGGTAAGGGAAGAGGTCACCTGGTGTAAGACAGTCTGGAGAGGTGGTGCTGGACGGGTAGAACCCAACGTTGGGGTGCAGGTTCCTCATCACCGACGTGCCCGTGTCCTCCCAGATCTCCTCGGTAGGGTACAACTTCCATACCTTCCCGTCGTCCTCCTCTATGGGGAGTAGGTTCCATTCCTCGTCCCCGACGCGANGTCTGGAGAGGTGGTACTGGACGGGTAGAACCCAACGTTGGGGTGCAGGTTCCTCATCACCGACGTGCCCGTGTCCTCCCAGATCTCCTCGGTAGGGTACAACTTCCATACCTTCCCGTCGTCCTCCTCTATGGGGAGTAGGTTCCATTCCTCGTCCCCGACGCGAAACGACCTCGTCGGCACTTCTCTTTGGGGTGAGGGTTCCGTTCTCTTTGGGTTCATTCTACCATCCACAACGTTCTCCCGTAGTCTCCGTCTGTCTGACTTTGGTATGAACGTCCTTTTATCAGTTAGATTAGTGTGATCCTGGTGTCGGAACAGATCTGTAGTTTTCCCCCCGTCTTTCTCACTGGGGGACGATCAGAAATCGGTCTACGATAGTCAGACGATAAATCTCTTTCCTTTACAGAGTTTCGAGTCTCTGACCGTGGTTCAGGGAGTGGGTGTTGTACGTAAAACTCTATTGTAACCGTGTTCCACTCAACAGGGCCCGGTATTTTGTTAAATATACTTAGAACTTCTTTTCGTTTCAGTATCAGAGTAATTGTATTGAATTCTCCTATATCGAATTCTTTTGTATGACCAAAGAGTTCAGCCAAGACTTAGAATCCGTCTTGGTCGAACTCCTTTCTGTCTCAGATCCCATTTATGTATTAAGTAATTGTATTGAATTCTTTTTACAAAGGTATTCTTTTTCACGTAACCAATCGAGTTTAAAACTCTTTTTAATTCAAGTCCACCTTGGTCCACAGGAGTACCGTTGTGTCTTAAAATTTCCTTTGGAGGAAAATTATAACATAGTCAGTCAAGTCAGCGAGTCAGCACAGACTGAGGAACGTTGAAGTACCTGACGTCGTACGGTACGAAGGGACGGGTAGTGGTTGAGGGCCTCGGATTAATTTATGTACAGGTAACACAGCTACTACGGTAGGTTGCTAGAGTAGGAGACAACAGGGGAAGAGGAGGACGGAAGTTAGAAAGGGTCGTAGTCCCAGAAAAGGTTACTCAGTCAAGAAACGTAGTTCACCCGTTTCATAACCTCAACGTCGAAGTCGTAGTCAGGAAGGTTATTTGTGGGTCCTGACTAAAGGAAACCCTACCTGAACAACCTAGAGGAACGTCAGGTTCCCTGAGAGTTCTCAGAGGAGGTCGTGGTGTCAAGTTTTCGTAGTTAAGAAGTCGTGAGTCGAAAGAAATACCAGGTTGAGAGTGTAGGTGTGTACTGATGACCTTTTTGGTATCAAAACTGATCTACCTGGACACAACCGTTTCATTACAGAGACGAGAAATCATACGACAGATCCAACCAGTATCGAAAAGAAGGTTCCTCGTTCGCAGAAAATTAAAGTACCGAAGTCAGTGGTAGACGTTACTAAAACCTTGGGTTCTGTTATTTCAGACAGTGACAAAGGTAACAAAGGGGTAGATAAACGGTACTTCATTACCCTGGTCTACGGTACTAGAATCAAAAGACTTACAACTCAAAATTCGGTTCAAAAAGTGAGAGGAGAAAATGAAAGTAGTTCTCCGAGAAAGAGGAAACGAAAGACGGTATTCCCACCACAGTAGACGTAAAGACTCCAATGACTATAAAGAGGGTCGTTAGAGCTAAGGTCGAACACGAAGTAGGTCGGGTCGTAATTAAAACATATCTCTTCCCCTTTTTTAGACTGTGAACATCAAACAAAGGAAGACGACGAATTCTCTCTCTATTTTTGTAGACTGGTGAACGTCGGATTAAGGAGGCAAATCTCCGGGGACCGGAAGGACGGACAATGGGAGAGTCATACCGTGAGAGATCCAGGCGGGTACAACGAAGTTTACCGTAATAAAGTAAGAAAAATTACCGACTCACTATGAGGTAACATATATATATGGTATAGAAGAAATAGACAAGGAGACAGTTACTTGTAGATCCAACGAAGGTACAGTACCGATAACATTTGTCACGACGTTACTTGTAACCCCACGTACATATAAAACCCCAGTACCAAAAAAGACCTGTATACGAGTCCTCACCCTAACGTCCCAGTATACCATCGAGATAAAAAATTAAAAGATTCCTTGGAGGTATGACAAGAGGTATGACCCACATGGTTTTATGTAAGGGTGGTTGTCAGGTCCATTCAAGGGAAGAGAGGTGTGGGAGAGGTCGAAAACAACAAATATCTAAAAAAAACTACTATCAGTAAGACTGACCGCACTCCACCATAGAGAAACATCAAAATTAAACGTAAAGAGATTATTGATCACCACAACTTGTAGAAACACGGATAATCGGTAGACATACAGGAAAAACTTCTTTACAGATAAGTCCAGAAGACGGGTAAAAAACTCACCCAACAAACAAAACTACGATAATTCAACAAGTATTGTGAGAGACTGTATTTAGTATCGTTGTAGAAAAAACTAAGTAGAGGGTCTTATTACCTTTATTTTCGTTTTTATTTGTTTACTCTGGATGAATTTGAGTTTTCGAAAACGTGTCGTTTCGTTTGTTATTTGTTTTATTTTTCTGTTGGGTGTCCCACCCTCTTTTATTAACGTTTACTACACTGACTATTCCCTAATCAGAGGTTTTAAATGTTTTTATTACAAATTGTTCTAAATAGTCATTGATATCTTCACCCTTAGTGCGATGTTATTCGTTAAGATCTACAAAACGGACTTTCCTCGTCCTTCACTCGAGATAAAAAAGTATTTCCACTGTACACTTTATCTTAATTAAATTATTTATTCATACTACCCTCTCTTTATTTTTATCCCAAATAATCCCTTTTGTGATAGTAAGGTAGTTAAATTACTCGTAGAAGTAATTTAAGTATATAATAAAGGATACTTTTCAAAACTCTGATCATTTAGTTTGTCTAACTTTAAAATTAAAAACTTAGTCGTAACTCGTTTCTGGTTTATGGGCACAATTAGTTAATCTAACTCAACATGAACCGAATTACCAGACCGTCATTTATTTAACGAAACAAATGTTCTGATCAAGTAAACATTCTTCTACCGTAATTCCCTGAAGGGACCACCAGGACACCAACTCTTAGACGGACGGCTACGTCCCCTGTCCCAGGTCAGGGACTAGTCCCTTGATTCTAGGATGTACGGTTTCCCGTAAATTGGGGGACGTGGTGTTGATGACTCGGGTGCGTGACGTTGACGACTTCGGACGTACGCGATCTCGGGCACTAGGTGTTCTCTTCGGTGTCGTTACTCTTCTGACATGTGGTGTTGATCTCTCTTCGGGTATGAGTGACGTTGATCTCTTTCGGACACGTGTCGTTTTTCTGGGTCGTATCTGTTTTCCCATTGAATTTCATCGACTACTTTTGTTTGTTTTTTTTTTATCTATTCTAGGTTTCTTTTTACTCTTTTCTGGGTTGTCTTAGTCTCGTCTCTTTCAAGAAGGGACTCTCTTGTGACTACAAAGGAAGAGGACTCCTAACGGGAATGGGGTTGGGGTGGGTCGGTTAGGATAAGTAGGCAGTTTAGGGTCGAGGTTTCGACATAAGACAATTAGTAAAGGACTACCGAAGGAAGAAAAGTCGGAAAAAGTTTATCGTCTATCATAACAATAGAAAGTAAGAGCAATTAAAAAAAAAGTGAATAGTCGAGGTGGATTTAGTGTCACTGGATACGGATCTCCCACGAGAGCCAAGTCAAGTCAAGTCAACAAGTCAACACAGGTTGAGAAACACTGGGGTACCTGACGTCGTGTGGTCCGAAGGGACAGGTAGTGGTTGAGTGTCTCGAACAAGTTTGAGTACAGGTAGGGTAGTCACTACGGTAGGTTGGTGGAGTAGGAGACAACAGGGGAAGAGGAGGACGGAAGTTATAAAGGGTCGTAGTACCAGAAAAGGTTACTCAGTCAAGAAATAGTCCACCGATTCCCTAAACCTCAAAGTCGAAGTTGTAGTCAGAAAGGTTACTTATAAGTCCTGACTAAAGGAAATCCTATCTGACCACACTAGAGGAACGTCAGGATCCCTAAGAGTTCTCAGAGGAGGTTGTGGTGTCAAGTTTTCGTAGTTAGAAGTCGTGAGTCGAAAGAAATACCAGATTGAGAGTGTAGGTATGTACGGATGACCTTTTTGGTATCGAAACTGATCTACCTGGAAACAACCATTTCAGTTCAGAGACGAAAAATCATACGACGGATCCAAAAAGTATCGAAAGAAGGTTCCTCGTTCGTAGAAAATTAAAGTACCGAAGTCAGTGGTAGACGTCACTAAAATCTCGGGTTCTTTTAGTTCCGACAGTCGTAAAGGTAATCAAGGGGGTAGATGAACGACACGTCACTACCCTGGTATACGGTACTAAAATCAAAAAACTTACAATCCAAAATTCAGGAGAAAGTGAAAGTAGTTCTCGGAGAAATCAAGGAGAAGTGAAATCGGTATTCCCACCACAGTAGACGTGTAGACTCCAATGACTATAAAGAGGGTCGTTAGAACTAATGTCGAATACCAAGTAGGTCGGACCGTAAAGGATATTTTCAATTTATTTGCTCCACTGTTATATTTCGGAACTGTATGAGTAAAGGTTAAACCTCGATCAGAGAACAAGGTATAGACCAAGATTGACAACGAAGAACTGGACGTATTTCTAAAGAGTTCTCCGTCCAGTCCACTGGACAACAAGGGTAGAGAACTTCTTAAAAGGTGTCAAACAACACTAGGTATGTTACTTTCCTAAACCGTATTAGTTATTTCGTCTTCATATACAAAAAGACCTTAAGCGAACGAAAAAGATACTAGGTCACCTACAACCGTTGAACTAGAGACCAAGGAGACGGAAAAGATTTATGTCGAACTTGTAGACCTTCAAGAGTCAAGTGTATGTTACTTTCGGAGAGAACCTCTTAAAACTATAATGAAACGATCACACACTCTACTCACGGTACTAGAATCAAAAGACTTACAACTCAAAATTCGGTTGAAAAAGTGAGAGGTGAAAGTGAAAGTAGTTCTCCGAAAAATCAAGGAGAAGTGAAAGACGGTATTCCCACCACAGGAGACGTATAGACTCGAATAACTATAAAGAGGGACGTTAGAACTAAGGTCGAACACGAAGAAGGTCAGGTCGTAAAGAGTACTACATGAGACGTAAATTCAATTTATTCGTTTCACTGTTATACGTCGGAACTGTATGAGGAAAAGGATAAACCTTGGTCAGACAACAAGATCCAGTTCAAGATTGACAACGAAGGACTGCACGTATATCCAAAGAGTTCTCCGTCCAATCCACCAGACTATAAGGGTAGAGAAAGTCTTAAAAGGTGTCAAATAACACTACGTGTGTCACTTTCCGAAACCGTATCAGTTATTTCGTCTTCATCTGTAAAAAGACCTTGAGAAAATGAAAAAGTTTCACTTCTCCTTGATTTTTCGGAGAACTACTTTCACTTTCTCCTCTCACTTTTTTAACCGAATTTCGAGATGTAAGTCTTTTGATTATGGTACCTTAGACCAGGGTAGTGAAGTACCGTTTATCTACTCCTTTGTCACCTTTGTCACAGTCTGAAATAAAACCCCCGAGGTTGTAGTGACGTCTATCACTGACGTCGGTACTTTAATTTTCTGCGAATGAGGAACCTTCCTCTCAATACTGGTTGGATCTGTCGTATAATTCTTCGTCTCTATAATGAAATGGTTGTTTCCAGACAGATCAGTTCCGATACCGAAAAGGTCACCAGTATTTACCACACTCTCAACATGACACTTCTTTCGACTCGTGACTTCTTAACTAAGAAAACTGGACACCACAACCTCTTCTAAGAAGTCTCAGGGAACCTGACGTTTTTCCAGGTTGGTCAGGTAGGATTTCCTCTAGTTAGGACCCACAAGTAACCTTCCTGACTACGACTTCGACTTTGAGGTTATGAAGTGGAGTACGCTTCTCAACTGAGTGACCTTTTCTGGGACTACGACCCTCCCCAACCCACGTCCTCCTCTTCCCCTTCTGTCTCCTACTCTACCGACCTACCATAGTGGTTGAGTTAACTGTACTCAAACTCACTTGAGGCCCTCAACCACTACCTGTCCCTCCGACCGCATGACACTAAGTACTCCAGTGTTTCTCAGTCTGTGTTGACTCCCTGACTCGACTCGATTCTACTCACGTTAACACGTCATCAAACTTGCAAGAAACCGTAACGGGAAGAAACCCTAACCTTACTTTTACCTGGAAAAGGTCAGGACACCGGTGACGACTCAAAAGGTTTAAACGACCGTATAACTCACGTCGTGAAAGTGTCGTAGTAGAAAATCCTAAACTTTATCGAGTTGACCTTAAGGTAGTGGAGGTGATCGAAACAAGTATCACTACGAAGGATTCCGGCTGAACTGAAGTGTAAGGTCCTACAGACCGAGGACTACTCACTAGTGTGGTAGCACTAATAGACCCAGTACTTTTAGAGAAAACATGTCAAGAAGACACATAAGAACGGTGGAGAAGAATTATGGAAGACGAAGACAATCCAGGTATGGTAAAGAAAGGAAATAACTCGGATAGAAACGACTTTACAAGGGAACCATAGAGATTAAAAGAACTCCTCTAGAGATCAGAAAGGGTAAGACAACGAAAGGAGGTAAAGAAACGTAACTAGTGACTCCTTCCGAAAGAATAGAGAGGAACGATAAGAAACCTTGAGACGTAAGTTCACCCATATAGAAAGGAAAAGAGGAAACGGAAAGTGAAGAGAAGAAAAGTGTCGATAAACATTCCGGAGGGGTCCGTTGGTAAAATGGAAAAAAGTAAAGTAAAACAACCCCTACCAGAACTAGTGACGGAGGACATGTTGCATTACTTGAAGACAGGTATCAAGACGTGAGACAGATAGTCTAGATTAGTCTCACTTAAACGTTCGTATGATTCAAAGAAGTAAACACAGGATGAGAAACACTGGGATACCTGGTATCGGGTGGTCCGAGGACACAGGTATCCTAAAAGGTCCGTTCTTATGATGTCACCCAACGGTATGGGAAGAGGTCCCCTAGAAGGAATGGGTCTCTAACTTGGGTACAGAGTATACAGAAGACGTAACCGTCTGTCCAAGAAATGGTGATAGTGGTGGACCCTTCAAGTGTCTCTCTTAAATTTTCTTAAATTTCAAAGTTCCGGTGCCAAAAAGGTCACCAGTACATACCTACACTCTCAACCTGATATTTCTTTCGACTTGTGTCTTCTTAACTACGAGGACTTGACACCACAACCTCTTCTGAGAACTCTCAGGAAACCTGACGTTCCTCCAGGTTGGTCAGGTAGGATTTCCTTTAGTCAGGACCCACAAGTAAACTTCCTGACTACGACTTCGACTTTGAGGTTATGAAACCTGTGGACTACGTTTCTCGACTGAATAAACTTCTCTGGGACTACGACCCTTTCTAACTTCAGTCCTCCTCTTTCCCTACTGTCTCCTACTCTACCAACCTACCGTAGTGGTTGTGTTACCTGTACCCAAAACCACCTGAGGCCCTCAACCACTACTTGTCCCTCCGGACCTCACGACGCCAAGTACCCCAGCGTTCCTCAACCTGTACTGACTCATTGACTTGACTTGACTTTGAAAGTTTTCAATAATAAGAGTCACTAATCTATGTCTAAATGTAGATATCAGGGTATACAGTTCCTAGAAAACAAATATGATGAAGAAAGACTGTTGGTACCCTTTTATTTCTTCACCGTAGTATCCGTTGATAAAATTAGTGATTGTCACTTACAATGTTTACAGACCCCACTTAATCTAATGTCCTGATTTATCACGAAACACTGTACTGTACTCCCCGAGAATAACTTTCTAATATGGGTATAAAACAAGAGAATGCACAGTATCTTAATCGATCTTTGTTGATTATCTTTATTTAGGAAATGTTTATTTATAACTGATGTATACATTGGAAATATGACTTGTCTCTAAAAAACTTCATCAGTTAAGAAAAAATTAGTAAGAGATAAAGGTACTCAACGATCTGTCTTTAAAACAAAAACAAAATCTACACCCTTCTCATACCTTCCTCCTACTCTTAAGACCCCTTTCTATTCTCTGTCTTCACCTCCTCTTGACCTACCGCTGGTTAACGGTTATCGGACCTCTTGACCTAAACTCGGAAAACACCCCTATGTACTAATTCCTCGGTTAAAGTACTCACTGGAGTACTCAGGGACTCCCATTCCTTCCTTTCAAATTGTTTACAAATTGTCATTGTTTTACAACTCGTCTTGACTACTTTCCGGTACGGACTAGGAATGAGATGGTACCCGAGTTATGTCAAAACTTAGGACCTGAGTTTTGCAATGGTTACCTGTCGGACCTTCGGTAGTAAGAGTTCCTATAACAGTTTTCTTCACCACAACTCAGGAAAATTGTTTTTTTCTCCAGTCCCTTTCGTTCGTCTAAAAAGGTTACATCTAGAAAGTGAAAGAACCAATCTCAATAAGAATCTATAAAATAAGAAGATCCACGTTAACATTTATCCTAACAAAAGAGTTAAAGAAGAGATAAACAAGTGATGACCATATATCTTTACGTCGTATAAGATATATAATATAATTAAAACATAGGACCTTTAAATGATTAAAAGAAAATCAAGATTGACAAAACCACCTTAGATATCCCAAAAGAGTTATATATCATAGTACAGTAGACGTTTGTCACTGAAAACAGGAAGGAAAGGTGCAAAGTAAAGAAAAAGAACAGACTAAAGACACCAATCCTGAAAGTTATGACAAAAGTTATTTTCACTTTTATTATCCGTAAGAACACAATAAAGACTAGAATCTCCTTTTAGAAAGTCGAAAAGTAGTAATTCATATGACAATCGACACCAAAACAGTATTCAGTGGAAATAATACCACTTCATCCAATAGAGATAAGAGTGAAACAATTCTCATAAATAGTACTTACTTACTTAAAACAGTTTACTAAAAAAAAAGTGGAGAACTCCATTAGTTCACTAAAATAGGACGTAAAACGGGTACACAACATAGTACAACTAACTAAAAGTCTATAACTTGGTAGGAATGTTAATTGGGATAAACTATTACTACATACTCGAAAAAAATTTACATAACAACTTAGACCAAACGGTTAAAAGACAACGCTTAAAAACGTAGTCAGAAGTAGTCCTTATAACCGGACATTAAAAGAAAAAACACCACAGAAGTAGACCAAAATCTTATCCCCATTACTACCGGAGAATCTTAGTCAAACTTTCACGAGGGAGGAGAAGTTCAAAATACTGTATCAAACTCTTCCTATCCATAATAAAGAAGAAATTTACAAACCATCTTAAGGGGACACACGGACAGACCAGGAAGTGAAAATAAACAACGACGACGACGACGACGACGATTTAGTGAAGTCAGTACAGGTTGAGGCACGCTGGGGTATCTGTCGTCGGGTGGTCCGAGGCGGTAGGGACCCTAAGAGGTCCGTTCTTGTGACCTCATCCAACAATCCAAAAAGATTAAGTTAAAGTAATGACTATTAACAAGACAAGTTTTCAAAAGACAAAGAAAGACTCAGACAGAATCATCTAACATACAAAGGTCCTCAAATAGGTAAAAAAGATCTGACTCTTAGACTCTTTGAAATACCTGATAAAGGGTTTAATGTGTCTAATGATATCTGTGTTCTTAAAGGGGGTTTTAAGGTTCTTAAGGTCTTTTAGGGTATTTCGGGTAAATAATTTATTAATTACGAACCCAATTAGATAAAAATCCGTTTTTACCCAATAATTTACGTTATTTTAACCCCGAAAAACCAATTTTTAAGTATAAAGACAATAGAGAAAGAGTCAGAGACTAAATAGTCACGGATTGACATTCCTAATGACTATAAACCCTAGGAAAACACCGTCTCTGACGACCAACAGATTATAGGTAAGAGTCAAAGAAAACTAAAATAAGCCGTATCTTTACCTGTGTTGATTTTCTGATTAAAGGGTCGGAAGAAACGTCGGTCAAACCAATACACCGGTTCAAACCAGTTACTACACATTTGTCTCCAACAACTTATTCGGGAAAAACGGGTAGGTAGGAAGTAGAAAGAACGAAAGTCCTTTACACCTACACTATCGATCTCTAGGTTTTCGGCAGACCTGTGTCTAGAGAAAAATTTTTTCTTTTGGTGAACGATAACACCCCTTTTTTGTCATCCAGTTTCTTCCGTCTCTCAGGAACTTCTAAAGTACTTCGACGGAGTGGTCGTGATCTTATAGATAAAGACTTGAAAAAATGCATTTTCTTCTTTAGAAATGTAACATATATAGTGATATCAGTCAACAGATAATGGTTATCGATTTACTTTTAAGGAAAACCAAAAAACGTCACCAGTTGTTTTGTGGTTAACACATTGTGTGATTAGAAAGAAGTAAATCTTTTGGGACACTCGATGTCTAAACCCTACTGACGGAGTTCGGGTAACGATATCCTATCAAGAGTGACTTCGTTTTGTCTTATGTTCCTTTGTGAGAGGTCCTTACAATCCGTGTCAGGGAATAGTCCATTTTTTATCACTGACAAGTCAGAAGTATCAACAGGTTTCCCTACTACTCATAGAGGGAAACAGGTGAACTCTTTTCTATAGACTCCCTATAGAGGGGAATTCGGTGTCTAAATAAAAGGAGGACCCCGAAGAGTCTCGTCTCCGAAAATATGAGGCTTACAAAGACCAAGATGAAAAGTGAAAGTCATCGATCTTAAACCTCAGATGGGTGGTAAAGGTAAGTACAAGGTGTCCGTAAAGACAAAGTGATACAAGTGTTATCTTGGAGGAAGGGAAGGAGAGATACTGGGTAACCTACTATGACTTTGGTCTTTAGACCCTTATTAGTATGTAAGGAAGAAGAAGGAGGGTAACCAAATATACATTGACACCAGGATGGTGGATGTAAAAAGAACACAGGAGAACGAGAAGGTGGGAGAGTAGTAAAGAGTAGACTTGTTATAGTGAGGGTTTATTGATGACAGAACGGGGTAGATTGAGTGTAAGGTACAATATTTATATAATTAGAAAACTTTTATTTTTAGGTTAGTCAAATTTTAAGTTTAGAGTATCGTCCTTTAGTCTTCGGATAATCTTAGACCAGGTACTAACGGGGGTATTACGGTAGAAAACGACGAAGTAAGGTACGGGATCTATCCTCGGTTTGTTTTGATGGTCGTTAAATGACTTACTCAGTACGACATCGTATAGAGGTGTCGAAAGTGATTTTTCGAGAAAAGAATAGAGGGAGTGGACCTTTTAATGACAACTACGGGTTTTGAATTAACTTCGTAATGGTGGAAGTCCATCGGATGGAACTAAGACGGGGAGTTCTTCGTTAATACCATAAACTCTTGTATCAAGTAGATGGTATACTAGTCGATAGGGTGAAGACCCATAAATATGTTTTTTGTTTCTATACCTTTGTTGGACTCACGGGTAGTTACTTACTTACTCATTTCTACACCGTACACACTACGTGTGTGTGTACGTGTGTGTGTGTGTGTGTGTGTGTGTGTTACCTTGTGCTCAGTCAGTGTTTTTATCTATTTTAGAACGGTAAACACTGTTGTCCCAACCTGGAACTTTCATAATAAGATTCACTTTACTTCTTTCTGGTTATGACATACTAAAGTGAGTACACCTTATGTTTTCTGAGAACCATTATTTGTTTATTTTTGTTTTATTTACTTGTTTAGTTTACTTTGTTTCTGTTCGTGTGTCTATATGTCTTGTCTTATTACCAATAGTCCCCCTTCCTCGTCCCGTACCCCCACCCTACTATCCACTTCCCTCAGTGGTTATACCACTGTCTACTTTTTATTAAGAAAACCACCACTCGTGTAACACCCCATAAATTTTTATCTTTATATTACAACGTGTGCACTTTGTATATTACAATATTTAGTTACAATGGTGGTATTTTTTGTTTATTCATTTTTTTTTTAATTTCTTGTGTCAAGTACTCAAGTTTGGTACCAAGACACTAGAAATAGTTCATTAAATTGAAGAGACACGGAGTCAAAGAAGCACACATATAATCTTAATTAAAGATTATCTCAATACTCTTTTTAATTTTTCTATGATAATTATATATATATTCATCAGACTTGATAAGGACCTTATATACCATTCGTGGGTCATATACACTCGATGAAAAGAAAGATTCTAACTAAATTTAAGGAATCAAAACACCAGGGTCGGAAGGTACTGGATAAGTTTACACGTTTTCAACATCTAACCGAGTGTTTCAGAATAGGTGAATGTAAACCTTTTTGATCTTTCAATTTTTATTTTGAGACTGAGGGAGTCGGGATTCCAAGACGTACGTTCGATACGGGAGTCTGTTCTAAACTTCTCGTCTTCAGTTAGTCTCCAGTAGTAGAACCGTCAACAACGATCGTTTGTAGTGGAACCTTTACTGACGTAAAGTCTAAGGACCATAACTGAGAACTCGACCAAGGGATTTTCATCTTTGATACTCGTCGATGCTCACGGGTAAGAAGTCAAAGGACCCACAAGTCTCCATTTTCGTGTCACCGTCATCACCATCACCAACATCAGAACTAAAACTGAGTCAGAAATACTCCGGCGTTCATACCATCGAGGGAGTATCCAGTCAAGAAATGACAAGACTTCTGTAAAGACCTCCGGATCGGACCTTAGACAAGGAAGAAGTAAGATTTTGAAAACATTCTCAAACAGGTAAAGAAGGTTCGACAGGTAAAATAACCGTATATCAGTATTCGATATATACTGTTTGGGTATCGTTTGTAATAGGAGTTACCACTTTTTGACTTTCGTAAAGTGGATTTCAGTCCTTGTTCTGTTCCCACGGGTGAGAGTGGTCATGATAAGTTGTATCAAAACCTTCAAAACCGGTGTCACTAGTCTCGTCTTTTTCTTTATTTTCCTTAGGTCTAACCTTTTCTTCTTCATTTGGAGAGTAACAAACGTCTACTGCACTAGGAGATGTATCTTTTGGTCTTTCTGAGGTGGTCTTTTAATGATCTCGATTAGTTACTTATATCATTTAAACGTCCTATATTCTAATTGTGTGTCTTTAGGGAACGTAAAGATATGTGATTGTTACTCTTTTGTCTTTCTCTTTAATTCCTTTGTTAAGGTAAGTGGTAACGTTGCTTTTCTTATTTTATGAATCCTTATATAGATGGATTTCTTTGTTTTATGGATATATATCTTTTGATATTTTGTGACTACTTTCTTTAGTTTCTCCTGTGTTTATCTACCTCTATATATGGTACAAGTACCTAACCTTCTTAGTTATATCACTTTTACTCATATGATGGGTTTCGTCAGATATCTAAGTCACGTTAGGGATAGTTCGATGGTTACCATAAAAAGTGTCTTGATCTTGTTTATTAAAGTGTTAAACATATCTTTATATTTTTCGGATCTTATCGGTTTCGTTAGAATTCTTCTTACCTCGACTTCTTTAGTTGGACGGACTGAAGTCCGATATGATGTTTCGGTGTCAGTAGTTCTGTCATACCATGACCGTGTTTCTGTCTTTATATCTAGTTACCTTGTTTTATCTTTCGGGTCTCTATTTAGGTCCGTGGATACCTGTGAAATAGAAACTGTATCCTCCGTTCTTATATGTTATCTCTTTTCTGTTAGAGAAATTGATCACCACGACCCCTTTGACCAGTTGGTGAACGTTTTCTTACTTTGGTGACATTTTCTTACTTAGATCTTGTGAAAGATTGTGGTAAGTGTTTTTATTTGAGTTTTACCTAATTTCTATATTTACATTCTGGTCTTTGATATTTTGAGGATCTCCTTTTGTATCCGTTTTGTGAGAGGTTGTATATAGTGTCGTCCTAGGAGATACTGGGTGGAGGGTCTCATTACCTTTATTTTCGTTTTTATTTGTTTACCCTGAATTAATTTGAATTTTCGAAGACGTGTTGCTTCCTTTGATATTCGTTCCACTTTTCTGTCGGAAGTCTTACCCTCTTTTATTATCGTTTATTTCGTTGACTGTTTCTTAATTAGAGTTTTTATATGTTTGTTGAGAACGTCGAGTTAAGGTCTTTTTATTTGCTGGGTTAGTTTTTTACCCGGTTTCTTGATTTGTCTGTAAAGAGGTTTCTTCTGTATGTCTACCGATTGTTTGTGTACTTTTCTGCGAGTTGCAGTGAGTAATAGTCTCTTTACGTTAAGTTTTGGCGTTACTCCATGGTAGAGTACGGCCAGTTTACCGACGATAGGTTTTTAGATGTTTATTATTTACGACCTCTCCCACACCTCTTTTCCCTTGGGAGAATGTGACAACCACCCTTACGTTTGATCATGTCGGTGATACCTCTTGTCACACCCCTAAGGAATTTTTTGACCTTCATCTTGACGGTATACTGGTTCGTTAGGGTGACGACCCGTATGTGTGACTCCTTTGGTCTTAACTTTCTCTGTGTACATGGGGTTACAAGTAGCGTTGTGACAAATATTATCGGTCCTGTACCTTCGTTGGATCTGCAGGTAACCGTCTACTTACCTATTCTTTCGACATTATGTATATGTGTTACCTCATAATGAGTCGGTAATTTTTCTTAAGTAAACTTAGTCAAGATTACTCCACTTACTTTGACCTCGGATAATATGTCTCACTTCATTCGGTCTTTCTTTTGGTGGTTATGTCATATGATTGCGTATAATACCTTAAATCTTTCTACCATTACTACTGGGATGTACGCTTTGTCGTTTTCTCTGTGTCTAAATATCTTGTCAGAAAACTTGGGACACCCTCTTCCGCTCCCACCCTACTAGACTCTCTTGTCGTAACTTTGTACATACAATAGTATACACATTGACTAGCGGTCAGGTTCAAACTACGTACTCTGTTCCACGAGTCCCGACCACGTGACCCTACTGGGACTCCCTACCCTACTCCTCCCTTCACCCTCCCCCAAAGTCCTACCCCTTGTGTACATGTGGGTACCGACTAAGTACAGTTACATACCCTTTTTGGTGATGTTATAACATTTCATTAATCGGAGGATAATTTTGTTTATTTAAATTTTTATTTTATTTCGAAAACATTCGTGGATTGAGGGACTTAATTTAAGGAATGACGAAGGTGATAGATCCTACCAAGGAACGGGGAACGTGACTTGGGATTTATTGTTAGATTCTCTGTGGTGATAACTGAAAGTAAAGAGGGTTATATTTGAGACGTTGTTCAGTCCCAAGAGGGACGAAAGGACTATGAGGTACGAAAGAAATGGAGGGGTGAAAAGAATATAGTAAAGATGGGACAAAGGGGAGGAGGGACCTTAGTGAGGATATTAGGGTTTATAAGATAAACTTTGATGTAAAATTCTTTTGAGGAATCAGGTATAGTCAATATCGAGATTATATTTGTTAAAAATGAAACATTAAAAACCGTTTTCGTTAGGTGTTCTCAATTTTTTCCTAATCCTTTCAAATCTATGTGTATGAGTGTTGGATCGGTTCTAAAGTGTTTAGTAAAGATCTAAAGGTATCTTCAGTATTACATAGAACCTCCAGAAAGAGTCTTGAAACGTGTCGAAAGGTTATAGATAAATTACAGAGAAGTCACCTTCTTTAACGATATCAGGATTTAAGTTGTATATTTATCGTAACCCGATTCGACATAATAGGAATCCCCTATGTTCTAAAACCTAGTTTTCTTCGGTAAAATCTGGTTTCGCACATTCACGTAGTTCTAAATTTTATAGATTCATTACGAATTAAAGTTATGTAAAATTATACATGGAATGGTACATTCCATTATATAAGTATCAGGGTCCCTAAGTCCAGATACCTTAGATGGACCCCTGGTATTAAGACTACTGGTGTATAGGCTTTGATTCCGAAAGGTCGACTTCATGGACGAAGAATATCATCTGGGTCCACTCCTTGTATCTCATCTTTTGAGAAATAAGTGGTCTCAGGTGAAGTTTTGGGTCTTCCTATTTTAAATAAACGATTTAGAATGTTAGTAGTGTATCGTTATTTATGTAAGAGGATAGGTTATGGATAATGGTTTTTTACACCTTTGATCGAACAACAAGTCAGTGAGTCAACACAGACTGAAAAATACTAGGGTTCCTGACGTCGTGTGGTCCGAAGGGACGGAAAGCGGTAGAGGGTCTCAAACGAGTCTGAGTACAGACAACTTAAACTGGTGTACGTTTAATATTAATGTTTCAGCTATGAGTCCTATTCCGTAATATATACAAACTATCATTGACACACTGTACTCTAAGGTTCACTCAAAACATAGGCATATATGTATATATACATAACCTACCTCAGTAATTCGTCCCCCCTTCGTTTAACCTGTCGATCTGAAGACTCCAAGACGTGGTCAAGATGTTTGACTGAATCACTGAAACTTGTTTAGTAAATTCTTTGTTACCAGAACCTAAAGGAACTACCATGTCACCAATTCTTAGACGGATGGTTACGTTCCCTGTGTACAAGCTAGGGACTAGGTCCTTCTAGGGTGTACGACTCTCTGTTACTTCGGGTACACGGTGTTGATGACTCGATGCCCACGATGACGACTTCGGGTACGTAAATCTCAGGTACAAGACGTTGTTCTCTTCAGTAGCGTTACTCTTCGGACACTCGACGTTGGTTCTCATCGGGAACGAGTGGTGTTCATCACTTTTCGGGTCCTCGTCGTTTCTTTTGGGTCACGTTGGTATTTATTTATAAAATTTTTTTTTAAGATCAGAGTTAAAATAGTACTTCGACCTATAAAACAATCAAACTGTAGGTCCACTACTAACATTGAATTCATTAAAAATAAATACATTGCATTTTACCGTCTATTCGGTATCTAGTTAAATAATTTTTATAAAGAAGTATCCTCTCAATATTAAAAATAATATTTTAAAGATGGTAATAGGTTTTCTATTCTCGATTTTTTACGACTATACCGACATCTTTTTACCCCTTTGAACACGTGACAACCACTATTACATTTAGCCGTGTCGGTGATACCTTTGAGCATACCTCAAAGGAGTTTTTGAATTTTTATCTTGGTGATATACTAGGTCAAGGTTAGGCTCCATAACCAGGTTTCCTTTATTTTAGTAATAGAGTTTATTTAGACGTGAGGATACATGTAAAGTCGTAATAAACGTTATAGATTCTGTACCTTTGTCGGATTTACAGGTAGTTGTCCATTTACTTATTTGTTTTACAATATATATATATATATATATACATATATATATATATATATATATTGCAACCTTATAATAAGTTGGTATTTTTTCCTCCTTTAGGACGGTAAACGTTATTGTACTTATCTAAACGTTCGCAATACGATTCATTTTATTGAGTTTGTCTCTTTCCGTTTATGTCGTATTAGAGTAAATATACATCTTAGGTTTTTGTTTGTTTTCGAGTCTCCTATCTAACTACCAATAGTTTCATCCCCCCGTCAACTACCCACCTGTTTTACCCACTTCCACCAGTTTTCCATGTTTGAAGGTCAATATTCTATTTATTCAAGACTCTTGCATTAATAACATGTCGTAGTTGGGACTTATGAGTAACCTTCCTGACTACGACTTTGACTTCGAAGTTATGAAACCGGTGGAGTACGCTTGTCGGTTGAGTAACTTTTCCTGGGGCTACGACCCTTTCTAACTTCCGTTTTCTTCTTTCTTCCGTGGTCTCCTACTCTACCAACCTACCGTAGTGGTTAAGCTACCTGTACTACCTAAATACACTTCATAAAAAGTAAAGAAGTATCTTTTGAGTGGTTAAAATAAGAAGTTTTTCTTCAAATGTTTTCTTTCTGATTAAACGTTCAAATGTTTAACTAAGGAATTATTTGTTTTGTCTTGAACAACATATTTTCAAGTTGTAGAGTTCTAAGTGTATATAGGATTACGTTTTGTCTACCAATAGTTTTAAAGAAGGCTTCTTCCGTTGAAGAAGGATTCTTATTTAGGACGTCGTCTCAAATGGTTAGGAAAACAAGGACACCACTTAAGACTGTGATTAGTGAGAAGGAGACTGTTGTCATTGTCGTCTAAGGGAAACGAGGTCAAGTGTCGTAGATAAAGGATCTCGTGTTCACTAACGTGTTTTGTATAAAAATCACTTTGTGTGTATTATGCACAAACCCATGTTCTCCGCTACTGTCGATAATGAACCTGGGTTTTGGGTTTATTACATTTGTTACAAACGACTTGTATCAATTTTCACAGACATAATTGTCTTAGAGTCTAAAAGGGACTTTCTCTAAGTATCGAATTTTCGAGAAAGTTTGGTTAATTAGAGTGTTCGATGGTAAAAGGCAATGAACGAAATTAAAGTTTGATAGATTTACGTTAATTATTAAAACAAACCAACTTGATAATGTTGGGGAATTTTTCATCAAACACAAAGGGTCATTAACGACGAATATAAGTCTCTCCATCTTTTCCTGTCCTTAAATACAACAGATCAGAATAAAGGTATACGTATAGGTACGATAAAGAAAATACAGATAAACTCTTATAAAGTTCTTCGTCTTTAGTAGAGATAGAGAATATAGTGTATCGTGTCATAAGACGTGTGACACCAACACGGTATTTATAGTGACTAACATTTACAATGGTTATTTTAAATACCTAGATTTATCTCATATATCGTTCAAATCTTTTGTTAGGTCAAGGTGGATTGTGGGTAATCAATAATGGGTTTCGGAATACAATTAAGAAAAGACAGACCAACGGTGTAAAAAAATTAATTAAAACAAGTCCATATTAAATGTTAATTTACATGGGTATAATTTATAACTACTTAAAGTTGTTTACGTATGTGGGTTCGTATTAGGTGGTTATATTATTTTTTATATACAGATATACACAAACATATGTACAGTTATCCTTATGTATATATAATACACGTACACACACACATTTAAACCCTCTCTCACAAAAAATACATTTTAAGAAACTCAAAACCCTGGTCCTATCTGAACATATTGGTAGAGGGGTCAACTCTATGATTTAGTAAAGTAAGGAGATTTTTTTAAGGGAGGACGATTGGGAAGTGTCCGATCAGGAAAGGTCTGAGAATCGGGGATTGTCGGTGACTAAAGAAGGGATGGAGACATCAAAACGGGACAGGTATTACAGTAAATAATCATTTACGTTATTATATCGTAGATCGCAAGACTTTGAAGAAAGGGATCATATTACGGAAACTCTAATTAAGCACAACTTACATAGTTATCAAGCAAGAAAAATAAGAATTCGTCATAAGACACGGTAACTCAGTCACTACGATAGATTTGTTTACCGACTGAGTCACCGTATCTACCTTCATGGTATGAAATACGTGACCGGGTAACTTTCAGTGAACCCAACACAAGACAGAAGCCGTTAATACTTATTTGGACGACATGAAAAAACATGTCAAAACGTACTTATATTCAAAAGTAAAGAGATCCCTTTTTGTACCCTTTCCCCAACGACCCGGTATGATTTACATAGTCAAGTCAAGTCAGTGAGTCAGCACAGGTTGAGAAACACTGGGGTACTTACCGTCGTGTGGTCCGGAGGGACAAGTAGTGGTTGATGGCCTCAAGTGGGTTTGAGTACAGGTAGTTCAGTCACTACGGTAGGTCGGTAGAGTAGGAGACAGTAGGGGAAGAGGAGGACGGGGGTTAGGGAGGGTCGCAGTCCCAGAAAAGGTTACTCAGTTGAGAAGAGTACTCCACCGGTTTCATAACCTCAAAGTCGAAGTAGTAGTCAGGGAGGTTACTAGTGGGTCCTGACTAGAGGAAATCCTACCTGACTAACCTAGAGGAACGTCAGGTTCCCTGAGAGTTCTCAGAAGAGGTTGTGGTGTCAAGTTTTCGTAGTTAAGAAGTCACGAGCCGAAAGAAGTGTTAGGTTGAGAGTGTAGGTATGTACTGGTCACCTTTTTCGTATCGGAAATGATCTACCTGTAAACAATCGTTTCATTATAGAGACGAAAACTTATACGATAGATCCACTATTGAAAGGAAGCTTCCTCATTCGTAGAAAATTAAAGTACCGACGTCAGTGGCAGACGTCACTAAAACCTCGGGTTTTTTTATTTTTCAGACTGTGACAAAGGTGACAAAGGGGTAGATAAACCGTTAAACTAGAGACCAAGGAGACGGAAAAGATTTTGGTCGAACTTGTAGACCTTCAAGTGCCAAGTGCATACAAATGTAAATATTCACTAACGGTTTAATGAAAGGTACCACTGACCCTACAAAACGTAAAGGGTCGTCATTACATTCTCTCAGGGTTAATACGTGCAAGAATCGTCACGAACCAGTACCATTTCCCGAAAAACAAAAACAAAATCAAAAAACAAACGAACGAAAACAAACAAACAAAGAAATCAGTAAGATTAGTCACACAACATCAAAATTGTGTGTAAAGGGATCACCGATTACTGTAACTCGTAGAAAATGAATAAACGATAGACGTAAGTTCAGAAAACGGGCAAAAAAAGTGACCCATAAACAAAAGAACGGTAGTTCAAAACACTCAAGACTTATGTAATAAAACATTCTATATACTAAACGTTCACAAAAGAAGGTCAGATAAGAAATAGTAGGAGAATTATCACAGAAAACGTCTCGTTTATAAAAAATTGAAACTACTTCAAGTTAAATAGGTAAAAAAACTCTCTAGTACGAAACCACAACAGAGACTTTTGACAAAGGGTTTGGGTTCCAGTTCTTCCAAAAGTAGATACATATGAAGATTTTAGAACTATTAAAGTACAAATATGGTTACTAGATAGAACTCAATTGAAGTCACATTTCACACTTTAATCCTATAAAAATTTATACCTATAGGTCAATAAGATTATGGTAAACAACCTTTTTGATGGAAAAGAAGTAACTTAACGGTAACATGGAAACAGTTTTTAGTTGACTGATATATAGACACGTAGATAAAAAACTGAGATAAGACAAGGCAATTAGTTACTGAGGTAACAAAGTGGTCATACTGAGAAGACTAATGACACCGAAATAGTATTCAGTTTTCGTTCATGATAGTAAGAAGATTAAGAAAAAAAAAAAAAGTTTTAACAAGACAATGTTAAGGATACAGAAATGTATATTGAAACCTTATTAGAGTAGACATAGATGTTTTATAGGAATAACCTAAAAATAAAATTAAGTAAATCTAGGTATATAGTCAAACTCTTTTTAACCAAAGAATTCATATAGTTCAGAAGATTAGGTACTTGTACCATAGAGAAAAGTGAATAAACCCAGCAAGAAAAAATGACTCACAAAAAATGGAAATCACATATCTAAGACATACACAAACATAAATCTTAATAGGATTTAATAAAAATACCTTGATAAAATTTAACATATCGCAAAAAAAAGTCAAATGTCAACTTGTTGACTTTGAACGATCACATATCTTACGAGTTTTAAGAGGCTCGGTCCGAAGTCGTTATGCACTTGACACTTGAAGGACTACAAGTTCGACCAAAACCTTTTCCGTCTCCTTGGTCTCTAGTTTAACGGTTGTAGGCGACCTAGTAGCTTTTTCGTTCTCTCAAGGTCTTTTTTAGATGAAGACGAAATAACTGATACGGTTTCGGAAACTGACACACGTAGTGTTCTTTGACACCTTTTAAGACCTTCTGTACCCTTATCGTCTGGTGGACTGGACGGAGAACTCTTTGGATATACGTCCAGTTCTTCGTTGTCAATCTTGACCTGCATCTTGTTGTGTCACCAAGGTTTATCCTTTTCCTCATGCAGTTCCGACATATAACAGTGGGACGAATAAATTGAAGATACGTCTCATGTAGTACTCTTTGCGACCTGACCTTCTTTGTGTTCGACCTTAGTTCTAATGGCCCTCTTTATAGTTAGTGGAGTCTATACGTCTACTGTGGTGAGTACCGTCTTTCACTTCTCCTTGATTTTTCGGAGAACTACTTTCACTTTCTCCTCTCACTTTTTCAACCGAATTTCGAGTTGTAAGTCTTTTGCTTCTAGTGCCGTAGACCAGGGTAGTGAAGTACCCTTTATCTACCACTTTGTCACCTTTGTCACAGTCTGAACTTAAAACCCCCGAGGTATTAGTGACGTCTGCCACTGACGTCGGTACTTTAATTTTCTGCAAATGAGGAACCTTCCTTTCAATACTGGTTGGATCTATCGTATAAGTTTTCGTCTCTGTAATGAAACGGTTGTTTCCAGGTAGATCAGTTCCGATACGAAAAAGGTCACCAGTACATACCTACACTCTCAACCTGACACTTCTTTCGACTCGCGGCTTCTAAACTACGAAAACTTGACACCACAACCTCTTCTGAGAACCCTCAGGGAACCTGACGTTCCTCCAGGTTGGTCAGGTAAGACTTCCTCTAGTTAGGACCAACAAGTAACCTCCCTGACTACGATTTCGACTTTAAGGTTATGAAACCGGTGGAGTACGCTTCTCAACTGAGTGACCTTCTCTGGGACTACGACCCTCCCTAACTCCCGTCCTCCTCTTCCCCTACTGTCTCCTACTCTACCGACCAACCTGTACTCAAACTCACTTGAGGCCGTCAACCACTACCTGTCCCTCCGGACCTCACGACGGTAAGTACCCCAGTGTTTCTCAACCTGTACTGACTCGCTGACTTAACTTGACTCACATATCGTTATGACTGACGGTGTATAACATCACCTTGAAAAAGTTTCCTTTGATATTCTACCACTGACCTTAGTTTCGGTAAAGTGTACTCCTGTCAACTTCTTTAAAGTAGTTTCTTTACCTATTTAAACGAAAGGTTATCTTCTGACTTCCTCTACTCTATCTAATAGTATCAACTGAAGTTTGTAAACTTTTTGATACTCATTGAAATCCTCAGTATATAAATAAAATGTCTCAATTTCAGACTTTAATCACTCTTTCAACCGTAAAGGTGATGGATTGTGTAAATTCTTAATTAGACAACGTTTGACCTTGGGAGGTTCTTTTTTCTAGACACTTATAAAAAAGTATCAAAAAAGATAGTCTTCAGTCGGTTTGATTTATCGGATGAATAAAGATTCGAAAATCTTTGTACAGGAGGCTCAAAGGACCCAGACGTAAAACCACAGACCAATTAAACACCCCCTTAAGAGTCAGTAGCAACGTTTATAAAGAAGAGGAAAGAGTGAAACAAAAGGGGACTATAAAGATAATGTGTATGTAATGTGGAAAACAACAACAGGAACCTATAAGAAAAGACAAAAAAAAAATTTAACAAGAAACAAGAGAAACGAAAACCCCAAAACTCCTAAGATAGCTATAGAGAGATCGAGTCTCTTAGAAAGTATAGAAACCTTTCTATCAGGGTTGGTTTCTACCAATTATGGAAAGGAGTGTTCTGAACCTCTTTGTGATCTCTGAGTACCTCTTTACGGAACATTTTCTCTTTCTGCCTTCCTGTTTTTCTTCCCTCCCTCCTTCCTTCTTCCTTTTTCTCAGTCCCTCTCTTCTTTCTCTCTTTTCTTCCCTCTCTCTCCAAAAGTAAGTGTAAGGTTTCCTTTGTTTAATGGAGGTCTCCATTTACAACGGATTTAATTCGAACAAGTATACGTATTTTCCCAAAGAGACCACCGAGTCTTCCATTTCTTAAGTGGACAATACGTTCTCTGAACCCAAGTTAGGGACCCAACCCTTCTAGGGGACCTCTTCCTTTACCGTTGGGTGAGGTCATAAGAACGGACCTCTTAGGGTACCTGTCTCCTCGGACCACCCGATATCAGGTACTCCAACGTCAGTCTGTACTGACTCGTTGATTCGCATCGTGTATTCGTATTTTCTGAATGACAATCTGGTTTTTCGTTATAACATGTTGAGATAAACATATAAACTTACTCTTCTTTTAAATTTCTATTACCCTATAAACTCCTCTAACGATCTTTATAAAAGTAAAAGTGGAGGTACTCGGTCAGGGTAAAGACTAATATAATAGAGTCTATATAAGGTACTATTCTTAGAGAGAGGTAGAGACTAAAAACGTTTCTTATTATTATGTTAACAGGATTTTCGAAAACTCTACGTTCGAACTGAGATTTGACACAAATAAGATCTTACATTCGTTCTGACTCGTATAAAACTCCGGACTACCTTTATTCTGATTTCTCTAGATAAATCCTTCTTTTTACTTATCTCTTACTTCCTCTATATATATTCACCGTATAAAACAGGTCAGTTACCTATGCTTCGGTCACCATAATCGTCACTGTTCTGTTGGAACCGTGTTTATAATCATGATGAATACGGTTATACCGTCCCGTCATAGTCACATGTGAACGGGGTCTGGGTCGTCACTGCTGTGGGCGTGATCCAGAATAGATTCATAACGTGTTTCTTCTGAGGGGTCGTTTCGTTTCATTCACTTCACTTTCAGTGAGTCAACACAGACTGAGAAACACTGAGGTACGTACCTGACATCGGGAGGTCCGAGGGGACAGGTACCTAAGAGGTCCGTTCTTATGACCTCACCCAACGGTAAAGGAAGAGGTCCCCTCGTTTTATTTTCTCCTCCGTTTATTATTGTCTACTGAAGAGTGTACATTCGGTGAAAAGTGTCCTTACAGTTTCTTTGTTTACATGTACGTCTCACTTACCACCGTCTCAGTCTCTTGATAAAGAATAAATATTAACAAAACAAATAGGTAAAACGGAGGATATAACCTCATCGGATTCTTTGTACTAAACGAATGTTTTCTTACTGAAGTAAAGACTTGTGGTTGTAGAAAGAAATTCAATAAGTGACGTGTAAAATAAGGACATGTAATATTTTCTCTATATCATTTGTAATCTAGTTCGAACAATGAAGACAATCTAATAAATATAGAAATCACTAAAAATTATGTGATAATTAAAAAATTTAAATAAAAATAATAAACAAAAACCGACGTGACCCAGAAACAACCACGGGTACCTGACAGTAATCAACGGCGCTTACCTCCGAAGAGGAGCAACGTCACACGTCCATAGAGTAACACCACTGAATAGGACAACACCTCGTGTCTGACCTCCGTACACTCGAGTCATCAACATCGTGTGTCTAAATCAATGAGGTTCGGTACACTTTAGAAGGGACTGGTCCCTAGCTTGGTCACAGGGGACACAACCGTCCGTTTCAGAGTAGGTGACACGGTGGTCCCTTCTTGTTATACGAAATAAAAACTCTCGTCAAAAAGGTAAGTGTCTTTTTGACTCCCCTTCTATGTCTCAAAAGGTTATATGGAGGACGAGGGTGTGTACGTGTCGGAGGGAGTAATAGTTGTAGGGGTGGTCTCACCATATAAACAATGTTAACGACTTCTGTCAATAGAAAATTTCTGTTTAGATCTTAATTGGAACACTGTAGGAACGAGGGCAGTTCGTTTGTAAAGATTAAGAATCTATGTCTTTGTGTATTAAAATACACATTGTATCAAAAATTTAGTTACATTCGTGGATATAATTGTATATAGTCTTTAGAGTTTGTATTTTGTTTACATAAGTATATCAATTTTAAGATAGACGTCGAGGGAGGAGACAAGTGACAGAACTTTACGTCAAAGGGAAGACGGAAAATTTTTATCCAGTACATCCGTCATAACAAAATAATGGTTTAAAAGTTCCCTAAAAGAGACCTGTTGAGGTAGAGATTTTTGATTGTAAAAGGAAAAACTATTGAATTCGTCGATGTTATAGTCCTGTTCCTTGAGTTTAAGTTGACGTGTCTAATAAATTTAAGAAGAGTAGTTTTGGAGTCGTAGATAAAATTAGTGTTATCGAAGGTTCGGCCATTATAAAAAACAAATTTGACCTTTAACCGGGCATAGTGAGTCTGGAACAAAAAGATTCGACTGATACAGTGTCTTGAACGTGTATCGAGACATGAAAGAATACCTTACTTATGTGGTGGTTGCCAACTAGGTTTTAAAGAGTATCATTCTCAAATTCCGTTATTCTTTCCTATCAGGAAACTCTCTGAAAACTCAACCCACACGATCATAGGGGTGTCGTAGTCCCTGTACCGAACAGTAGAACGGTACTCCTTCTTTGAGATAGAACAAGTCATTTTTATTACTACTCGTATAGTAACAACTCATAAAAACACAACTTACCTCTTTGCTCACAAATTTTGATAGAGGGTCTAAGGACGACGGAAGTCCTATTCCTGTTTTGCGAAGGACTAACTTGAGAACCAAGAGTTCCCGGAAAGATTGACATCGAGACCTCCTCTTGTGATTAAAGACAGGACGCTTCGTCTTGACGAACAAGGGTCTTGTCAAGAACCTGTAAGGTCTTGTGTAAATGTTACAGAACGAACTGATGGTTTTATCTGTTACTGGTACAATACCTATCTAAAATGATTTAATTAAAAGACTCCCGTTTGAGTAGGGTTTCAAGTACAATCCGTGAAGAGATTTGTAGTCATAGTCAGTCCCTTTCGATACAATACGGGTTCATCGTTTATTAGGATATGAGATTCACTGACTTTTTTGAAATCCAATCAAAAAGAGTGAGTGTCTTATACAGACGTCGACCAGTTGTTCCTCCCGAAACACCCCTTATCAACGGGAGTCCGTCTGTTGTTCGACTACCCTTCTAGAGTAGGTCTTGCACGGCCAGTGCCACTGTCTCCCTTTTCTCTTGTCGTCTCGTGTAGGACCGAGGATTTACAGACGGAATCTCACGGTGCCCTACGAAAACGAGTTAGCAATTCAACATAGACTGAAAGACACTGAGTTACCTGACATCGAGTGGTTCAAAGAGACAGGAAGTGGTAGAGATCTCGAACGAGTTTGAGTACAGGTAACTGAGTCACTACGGTAGGTTAGTAGAGCAAGAGAACAGAGGGGGAAGAGGAAGACGGAAGTTAGAAAGGGGCTTAGTCTCAGAAAAGGTCACTCAGGTGAGAAGTGTAGTTCACTGGTTTCATAACCTCAAAGTCGGAGTCGTAGTCAGGAAGGTCACTTATAAGTTCCAACTAAAGGGAATCTTAACTACCAAAGCTAGAGGAACGACAGGTTCCCTGAGAGTTCTCAGAAGAGGTCGTGGTGTTAAGTTTGTAGTTAAGAAACCGTGTTTCGAAAGAAATACCAGGTTAAGAACGTAGGCATGTACTGATGACCTTTTTGGTATCGAAACAAATATATCTTGAAACAGTTGTTTCAATAGAGACGAAAAATTATGTGACAGATCCAAACAGTATCGAAAACAAGATTCTTCGTTCGTAGAAAATTAAAGTACCGACGTCAGTGATAGACGCCACTAAAACCTCGGGTTCTTTTCTTTTAGACAGTGACGAGGTGAAAAAGGGGAAGATAAACGGTACTTCACTACCCTGGTTTACGGTACTAGAATCAAAAATTTACATCTCAAAGTTCAGTCGAAAAAGTGAGAGGTGAAAGTGGGAGTAGTTCGAGAAATAAAGGAGAAGATGGTAATCTTACCATAGTAGACGTATAGACTACAACGACTTTCGGACCGTAAATAGTACTACATACCACGTGTCTTCAATTTATTCGTCTCACTGTTGTATGTCGGAACATCATGAGGAAAGGGTTAAAACTTGGTCAGGCAACAACGTGCATTCCAAGATTGACAACGAAGAACTGGACGTGTGATTCAAGAGTTCTTGTCAATTCCACCAGACCATGAGGGTAGAGAAATTTTTTAAAGATGTCAAACAACACTAGGTGTGTCAGTTTCTGAAATCACATAAGTTACTTCGTCTTCATCTCCAAAAATGTCTTGAGGGAACGAAAGAGGTACTAGGTCGTTTACAATTGTTAAACTAGAGGACCAAGGAGACTGAGAAGGTTTGCGTCGAACATGTAGACCTAAAAGAACCAAGTGTATAACGATTTTGACTCGAACTTCCTAAACCTCGTATTAGAACGATCCTACACTTTACTCACGTCGACATGTCATAAAACTTCTAAGAAACTGTAACAGGAAGAAACCTTAACATTACTTTTGACTGAAAAAGGTCAGGACACTGGTGACGACGTAAAAGGTTTAAACGACCGTGTAACTCACGTCGTGAAAGTTTCGTGGTAGAAAATCTTAAACTTTATCGAGTTAAGTTTAAGGTAGTGGATGTGATCGAAACAAGAATTGTCACGAAGGATTCCGGTTGATCAAGTGTGAGGTCCAACAGACCGAGGTCCATTCACCGGTGTGGTAACACCTTAGGTCCAGTAATTCTTGTAAACCATATCAAGACACATAAGAACGACGGAGAAGAATTACAGAAGACGAAGACAATCCAAGAATGGTAAAGATACGGGTAATACGGGTAGGAACGTACTTTACAAGGGAACTATAGAGGTTAAAAGAACTTCTCTAACGATCAGAAAGGGTAAGATAACAAAAGGAGATAAAGAAACGTAACAAGTAAATTTTTCCGAAAGAATAGAGAGGAACGATAAGAGATCCTGAGATGTAAGTCAACCCATATAGAAAGGGAAAGAGGGAACGGAAAGTGAAGAGGAGAAAGGAGTCGATAAACATTTCTGAAGAGTCTGTTGGTGAAACAGAAGAATGTAAAGAAAAAGAACTCCTACCAAAACCAGTGACGGAGGACATGTTACAACACTTGGAAGTAAGTACAAGAAGTCTATGAGACAGATAGTCTAGATTAGGGAACTTAGATAAACAGTGAAGGTGACATATTAGTATTTCCTAAACTACATCCAGTATGGACTTATCAGATCACCAAAGGGGATGAAAGAAGTTAAATTCAGACTTAAAACGTCATTCCTTGAGTACTAGACTCGGTGTCAGTCGAGGTCCAGAACAAAAATGACTGATATATCTCGAAGAGGTAGGAACCCACGTTCCTTGTATTAACTAGGTTAAAGTTATAATTGGTAGACCACTACAGGTACACATCTCAGTAGAGGACACAACAACCTTCTCCCACAAACGATACTGGTCACGTAAGAGAATCGTTTTGAGACAATCGGAAACGGGACGAAGTAAACATGAGGTCCCGGTTTGAATGGACAATAAAACCCATAGAGAACTGAAAAATGAAACGTAAGGTTGGGGGACACTACTCTTCCTGTAGAAAAAAACCACAATCAAGATCTTCCACAGTATCCAGAAGTATCTTAGCCAGTTAAAGTCGAAGAAGTAGTAGTCACCAACCTCGTATCTGAACTCAATGACATTATAACTTATTAAACGGGACCTTTACTTAGTTCTAGTATCAAAAACTCTAAGGTGGGTTCATGACGTAAAGTCTGAGACAACAACTGATACTCTTGATGAGGTAAAGAAGGTTCACTAAGAACGGGTGTCATTATCTAGATTACCAGTAGACTTAACTTAAGTGGGTAATGACAAGTAAAAGCAAGGGTTCTACAGTTACAAGTCAGAACGGTAGAGGACGAACTGATACTGGTTGAATGGAACTAAGTACCCAGATTATAAGGTCCAAGGATACACTATAACAAGAAATATCGTAGTCTGAAATGAAAGTAGTGGTCTGTTATAGGTGTTGAGTTGCAGTAAAGACGAAAACGGGTCCGTGAAGTAAGAAAGACCTCGATAATCATTAACGGTAGGTGAGAAGGGGTCATTGTATAAACCTGTGGAAGGTTGGACCCCCGTTGAGTGGAAAGTCACAGTATAGAAAAACGGAAAAGTATCACAAGTACCACAAGAAGTCTGTTCTTATGACCTCATTCAACGGTAAAGGAGGAGGTCACTTGGTGCAAAACAGTCTTGAGAAGTGACACTGGGCAGACAGAACCCACTGAGACGTACTGTACCGAGTATCGAAGAAGTAACTCATTATATTTGGGGAAGTAGTACTGTTACAACACTAGGTCCTTCTCCTTTTATAAGAATCTGTTCTTGTTTTCCAATTCTATTATGAATGTTCATCAAGTACAATCAGTTAACGTCATAGAAGGGTGTAACGGCACGACACGTCGTTTTTACTAGTTGTGGCGGTGTATGTTTATACGCGTTTGGAGTGTTCATGCAATTTACTTTTTTAGATAAGTCTTTTGATGTATTTCAAATTTATGTTTGTCTGAGTTCACTGTTACTTTTTTTCCCCTAATAGAACACCTCCTACCTCCATTATTACTGACTACCCGACCGAAGACTCGACGAACATTACAACCAAAAGTTAGACCCACACTGAAAGTCTTTCCATAAGAAAAACACTTTTACATAATTCGGTATACGAACACTATAACGGGAAAAGATATACCTATAATATAAAATATGAAGTAATAGAAGTAATATGTAATCTGAAGTTACTTTTCTTTCCTTTAACACAGGAGTAGACAACTTTGAGTTACTTTTTGTCTAGGGTGAGAGATCTCTGTAAAAATGGTAGGTTGAGTCTCTTTAAAAGTAAATAGGAGATGGGTCCTGTTTACTTTGAGGAAGTCCTTTATTTATCGTGGACTATTTGAGTGTTCTTTTTTTAACTTTTGTAAGTCTATACTAGTCATGGTTGACAACATAACTATTGTCATATACCATTTGTATTCAAAGGTAGAGGGTTTTTCTTATGGTATTTTCGGATAACTAGTTACTTTTGATTCAAATGATCTCAATGAGACCATTCCTTTCTGTGTTTGACCTGTCAGACTCACTACTGAGTCTTCTTCTTTTAGTTCTGTTCTATTTATATCTCAAAATCCCGGGTTCGATCCACTAAAATTTTACTCAGAACCTCCCGTCCCTTGACCAACCCTAACCCATTTCAAATACTGAATTAGCAAAACCCAATTACTTGTGTTTCTTTGATTTAGAACTTCGATCAAGAACTACTTATTCGGTAAAAATAAAAGTAGTGAAAGTTAACACAGTTTAAATATAAGAACAACTCTTTCAGAAACTAATTTCATGTCTAATAAGAACACTATCTTTGAAAGTAGTTAATAACAAAGAAGGAGGAGAAGACCCTAACACGTCTGTTCACTTCTTAAACGAAGTAAGTGTTGAAATCGAGTCGTATTTTATTCGAAAAGAGAATTCATTGACAATAAAACTCAGAGGCGATGTACATCGGTTTGGATTGGAAATGTCTTTTAGGTCATTTTATAAACGTTTGTAATACCCAGTTTAATACTCCGAAATAACTTTCTGTAATTCAGTCTGGAGTTACCATAAAATGTTGGGTAAAAGAAGACATGAAACAAAAACAGTGAGTTACCAAAAAATGTAACTGTTCACAAAAAACCTTGGACACGGGATCTCCTATAGTGTGCCCTGGTGTCCTCTGTTTGTATCGCACAAGGAGCGAACATATCTTAATTTAACCTGTGTTGAACTTACGGGTATTCATCTAATTTTCTAAGTCATAAAATTTTCAATTAATAGGGGTTTAATAAGATATTTATGTTATTTTAAGACTAAAATTAAGTTTTTCTCAAAAATCATGTTAATTTTTTAATTAATATTACATGTCCCTTTTCGTTTCCCGGTTCTTGTCGGTTCAGTCACCAAAAAAGGATTTCTTTTCTTGTTCAATCCCTCTGAAGAGAAAGATTTATATTTCTGTATAATATTTAGAAATCTTGACTGTGTCACTTACGATTGATATTTTCAATATCAAAATAATTTACTGTGTCCTTTCCGTTCTTTATTATTGATCTAGGTGTGTATGTATTAGAACCGTCCTTTCCGTAACATCTAATCAGTAATTTATTTCTAGATTGTTATTAACGATTACCCTATTTGACATTGTACATGTCTACCCCGTCCTTCTAGGGGACCTCTTCCCGTATCGTTAGGTGAGGTCATAAGAACGGACCTCTTAGGGTATCTGTCACCTCGGACCGTGCGATGTCAGGTATCCCAGTGTTTCTCAGTCTGTACTGACTTCGTTGAATGATACGTGTGTGACCACCCTTCAGAGTTTAACATTGTACAGGAAGGATGAATAAGATATCTAAGTATATTAAAATTGACTAAGGTTGTCCTAATAGGTTCATTTAAAAAGCATTTCTTATGTAGGTACGTGTATATGGTTATGTGTGTGGTCTGATATTTTTACTAACTATTTAAATCGAGATGATTTTAAATCTTACAGAAATGTTCTCTTCTATTATATTTATTTTAATCATTTGGTCGGTTTTTAATCTTCTTATCTAAAAGTTATATGTATTTACTAACGATATATTTCATTTGATTTTTCAGAATATTAGTTTTCATTTTCTATTTGTTACTTATCTTTTTATGTTGTTTATACCTGTTAAATGTCTTCTCCTTGTATGTTTTTTCCTCATATATATGACTTTATATAGAATGGGAGTGATAATTGGTCCCTTTGTTATTAATTTTGTTGTCTTGCAATAAAATTGGTAATGTATCCATTTTAAAATTTTCGGTTTAGTTTAGAAATGGTTAACCATTAATTTTAAGGTACGTGGGAGAGAGAATATTAGTGATGATTTAATTCATTTTTCAGATTTATCGTTTCTCATTTTAGTCATACGAAAGTTTATACTGGTCACAATATCTCCTTTTAATTATGTAAAGGTACCAAAATAATAATTCTTCTTTACTACTTTTAAAATTCGGTTGAAAAGTTGACTTCTTTCTTTTTTCCAGTTGTTCGTCCTATTGTCTTCCTTCTTTTATTAAAACTTTACGTGTTAGATCATTAACGTTTTATCTTTTTGTCTCGACTATTGTGTAGGTTTCTACCACCCCTTCCCTTCCCTTTCGTTTGTCATTTTATTATTTTTGGTTTATATTTTTGACTTTTTTGGATTACGTCATCTTTTTTGTTTTTGTACTTTGACCCTTACTCTCTTCCCTATATAGACTTTAAAAACTTACGGTGACTTTATTTAACAAGAGAGTCTTTTAAGTCTAAAGGTCTTGTCTGAGTTCTTAACAATTTTTATACTTATTTGGTTACTTTATGATAATTTTTAGTGGAAGTTTTTATCTAGATCCCCGTTATTTATAATGACTTTCACGTCAGTTTGACCGTTCCTGATCATAATGGGTACAATGAACACAAGTTCTTTTCGACTTGACGATAGATTGGGTAAACTTCATCATCGATCGTTATTGGAATTACATTTCATCTGTATCGTATCAAAGATTTTTATTTGGAGTTTGAGGACTTGCACGTCACAATTTCACAGATAGGACAACCTTTTCAAGTACCACACATTTATCTGTATGTTTACACACTTCAACTACTTAAATCCTTTATACATGTTCGAGAGTTCTGAAACACTACTGTCTGTATCTTTTCCGTGGACACCAGCGGGTCCCCTTCCCCCTCCACCCTCTCCCTACCCAACCCTCGAACCCTAATCGTCTATGTTTGATCATATATATCTTACCTAGCTGTTCTCGGGTGACACATCATGTCCCAACAACAAGTCAACAAGTCAGGACATACTGAGTAACCCTGGGGTACCTGACGTCGTATGGTCTGAAGGGATGGAAGTGATGGAGGTCCTCAAACGAATTTGAGTACAGGTAACTCAGACACTACGGTAGGTTAGTAGAGTAGGAGACAGCGGGGGAAAAGGAGGACAGGAATTAGAAAGGGTCTTAGTCCCAGAAAAGGATGCTCAGCCGAGAAATGTAGTCCACTGGTTTCATAACGTCGAAGTCGAAGTCGTAGTGAGGAAGGTTACTTGTAAGTCCCATTTAAAGGAAATCCTAACTAACCAAACTAGAGGAACGTTAGGTGCCTCGAGAGTTCTCAGAAGAAGAGGTCATGGTGTCAAACTTTCGTAGTTGAGAATCCGTGAGACGGAACGGTATACCAGGTTGAGTGTACTGATGACCTTTTGGTATCGAAGTTGATCTGTTTGATATCAGTTATAGGACACTATTTGATCTTACCTTTTCTTGTACTTTTCATATATACACACAGACACACACATATATATATACATATGTGTATCGTTATTGGTATATATATACACACACACGTATATATATATATATATATATATATATATACCCGTTCTTAGAGAATCTTCTTTACCACATCGGTAGTATCAGTTGTTTTCTGAGGTTTTACGTTATGGACCTACGTTAGAGTTTTTGTTGTCTTACTAGAAACAAGTAAAGGTTACGTTTGGTAAGTTATAGTGTCTTAGGTTCAGGCACGGGACTGGTCATTACGACTTCTTCGACTTCAACTTACCAAGATACTTCTGGATATTCTGTAAGATCTTGATTGTGGGGGGTTTTTACAGGAAAAGTAATATCCCCTGACCTTACGTTTTCATACTTCAGTTCTTTGTGGACCTCATTGTCCATTTAAACCGGAACCTTATGTGTTACTTCGTCCAGTTTCCGATTGTCAAAACGGTTTTCTTACGTGACCAGTATCGTTTGTGGGAGAAGGTTGTTGTGTTCTCTTCTGAGATGTGTACCTGTAGTGGTCTACCAGTTATGACTTTAGTCTAACTAATATAAGAAACGTCGGTTTCTACCTCTTTGAGATACGTCAGTCGTTTTTATTCTGGCCCTCGACTGACACCGAGTCAAGTACTTGAGGAATAACGGTTTGAGTCTGAATTTAACTTCTTTCATCCCTTTTGGTGATCTGATAAGTCCATACTGGATTTAGTTTAAGGAATACTAATATGTCACCTTCACTCTTTATCTAACTTCCCAAATCTAGACTATCTCACGGACTTCTTGATACCTACCTCCAAGTACTGTAACATGTTCTTCGTCACTAGTTCTGGTAGGGGTTCTTTTACTTTACGTTTTTCCGTTTTACCAACGGACTCCACGGGAATGTTTATCGACGCTTTTCTTCTCTTTCCTTTTCGTTTCCTCTTTTCCTTTCTATATGGGTAAACTTACGTCTCAAGGTTTCTTACCGTTCCTCTCTATTCTTTTGGAAGGAGTCGCTTTTTACGTTTGTTTATCTCCTTTTGTTATCTTACCCTTTCTGATCTCTAGAGAAGTTCTTTTAATCTCTATGGTTCCCTTGTAAAGTACGTTTGTACCCGTGTTATTTTCTGTCTTTAATATACCTGGATTGACTTCGTCTTCTATAATTCTTATCCACCGTTCTTATGTGTCTTCTTAATATGTTTTTTCTATAGGTGCTGGGTCTATTCGTACTACCACACTAGTGAGTGGATCTCGGTCCGTAGCACCTTACACTTCAGTTCACCCGGAATCCTTCGCAGAGATGCTTCTCTCGATCACCTCCACTACCTTAAGGTCAACTCGATAAAGTTTAGAATTTTCTACTACGAAAATTTCACGACGTGAGTTATACGGTCCTTTAAACCTTTTGCGTAGTCACCGGTGTCCTGACCTTTTCCACTCAGAAGTAAGGTTGGAGTTTCTTTCCGTTACGGTTTCTTACAAGTTTGATGACGTGTTAACATGAGTAGAGTATGTGATCGTTTTATTACGAATTTTAAGAGGTTCGGTCTGAAGTTGTCATATTCTTGAAGGTCTACAAGTTCGACCTAAATCTTTTCCGTCTCCTTGGTCTCTAGTTTAACGGTCGTAGGCGACCTAGTAGTCTTTTTCGTTCTCTCAAGATCTTTTTATAGAGGAAGACGAAATAACTAATGCGGTTTCGGAAACTGACACACCTAGTGTTGTTTGACACCTTTTAAGAAGTTCTCTACCCTTATGGTCTGGTGGACTGGACGGAGAACTCTTTATACATACGTCCAGTTCTTCGTTGTCAATATTGACCTGTACCTTGTTGTCTAACCAAGGTTTAGTCCTTTCCTCATGTAATTGCGACATATAACAGTGGGACTAATAAATTAAATATACGTCTCATGTAGTACTTTTTGAGACCCGACCTACTTCGTGTTAGACCTTAGTTCTAACGGTTCTCTTTATGGTTATTGGAGTCTATACGTCTACTATGGTGGGAATACCGTCTTTCACTTCTCCTTGATTTCTTGGATAACTACTTTCACTTTTTCAACCGAATTTTGAGTTGTAAGTCTTTTGATTCTAGTACCGTAGACCAGGGTGGTGAAGTACCGTTTATCTACCCCTTTGTTACCTTTGTCACTGTCTGAAATAAAACCCCCTGAGGTTTTAGTGGTGTCTACCACTTACGTCGGTACTTTAATTTTCTACGAACGAGGAACCTTCTTTTCAATGCTGGTTGGATCTGTCGTATAATTTTTCGTCTCAGTAATGAAACGGTTGTTTCCAGGCAGATCACTTTCGATACCAAAAAGATCATCAGTACATACCTACACTCTCAACCTAATATTTCTTTCGACTCACGACTTCTTAGTTACTAAACCTTGACACCACAACCTCTTCTGAGAACTCTCAGGGAAAGTGACGCTCCTCTAGGTTGGTCAGGTAGGATTTCCTTTAGTCAGGACTTTAAAGTAACCTTCCTGACTACGACTCCGACTTTGAGATTATGTGACCGGAGGACTATGTTTCTTGACTGAGTAAACTTTTCTAGGACTACGACCCTTTCTAACTTCCGTCCTCCTCTTCCTCTGTCTCCTACTCTGTTAACCTACCGTAGTGGTTGAACTACCTGTACTTAAACTCATTTGAGGTCCTCAACCACTACCTGTCCCTTCGGACCACACGACGGTAAGTACCCCACCGTTTCTCAGTTTGTGCTGATTCACTGGCTTGACTTGACTTGACTCATAAGGACTTTAGAACTATTTAAATCTCTTAAGACCAGTCCATAGTGTTCTTTAAACAAAACACTGGAAGATTTTTACTTGTACATGATAAAGAGCCCATCAATCATCTTCCATAATCCCGGTATCTCGATTAAATGATAATAAAACACCTAATTACCGAGAAGGAAAACGTTTGTCTTTTCTTTTAAAGTAGTTTATCAAAAATGTGAAAGAAATCAAACCAAGCAGAGTACAAGGAAATACATATGGGAGGGAGGGTATAAAAAAGAAGGGGTTAGACCTAGGGATATGGACCTCGAAGGTTAGAGTCTTCTAAAAATGGAAAAGAGAAGAGAGAGATGGTGAGGAGAAAGAAAGAGAAAGGGAGAGGGAGAAAGAGGTAGATGGTTAGGGTTGGACTCCTTAATGTCGTTAAGTGTTTTCGATCAGGAGTCGATGTCGAGTTGATAATTTTTTGTTTCTCTTTTCTTTTACTTATGACGATATGAATCTAGTTAATGTTCGAAGGAAGTAAACATTTGATTTATGTATTGTTTTTGTATTAGTTTAACATATCAGTAACCATCAAACTTCATTTTGTTGTGAAGGTAAACGGACCAGAAGGAGAGATGAGTTGTTTTCAAGTTGAGGTATAATCGATATAGAAAATATGACAAGACTTATCATTTTGGTAATCATATAAAATGTGACCTACAAAATGAATTAATATTTTATTTAAGAAGGATAGAAATTTAGTAACAAAAAGGGTGTCTTTTCTACCCGGTTTGTTTAACGTACATTTCGTTGACGGTATAAAGGTTCTCTAGTGGTCTTATTAGACTACTAATTCTTTCTGTTTCAAATCATGTAGATGGTGTTATTTCCTATCGTTTGAAACTATTTCCGAATTATCGGAATCTTCCTCTTATCTTCCACTACAAGTATCCTATACCCTCAGACTCATGTTTACCGAAGTCTATCGAGAACGTTTCGTCTCTTGAAAACAAAACCCCTAACCCGTCTTAAAGACTGTAGTATCAAGTCTCAACCACCATGGCGCTGGTTAAGCAGGAACCAAAGGGACCTGAAAGGGTTAAAATCGAACTTTTAGGGTGTACGGACACGTGTAAGTTCAGTGTAGTATCGTTAATTTGGATTAAAAAAGTATAAAAATAACACCGTTCTATATATATTATCCTTCACCCGAAGGGACCACCGAGTCTGTCATTTCTTAGGCGGACGTTACGTCCTCTGGACCCAAGCTAAGGACCCAACCATTCTAGGGGACCTCTTCCCTTTCTGATGGGTGAGGTCTTAAGATCGGACCTCTTAAGGTACTTGATACCTCAGGTACCCCAACGTTTCTCAGCCTGTGCTGACTCCCTGAACGTGAAAGTGAAAGTTTGTAAAGAATTACATACTAACTCATCCTTAGTGTAAGTGTTACAACACGGCGACGACGACGATTCAGTGAAGTCAGCACAGGCTGAGACACGCTGGGGCATCTGTCGTCGGGTGATCCGAGGAGACAGGGACCCTAAGAGGTCCATTCTCATGACCTCACCCAACGGTAATAGTGGTGAATTAAAAAAATTACCTTTAAATACAAGTAAGCAAAAAGTTATGTCGTCCGACCCAGACCCCTAGTGTACCACTTGTCTTTAAAAGTATCAAGTACGGAAGTAGACCGGAAGTCCTTGGTTCCACGACAAAACAAAAAAAAAGAAACGTCAGTTTATTCCACTTCAGAAATACATGTAGCCTTCCACTCGTCCTAACTTTTCCCGGGACCTATGGGACGTCTCCAGTCCCTCGTCGCGCTCTCTTTCACTCTAGAAGGTCTCGGGTCAATGTCCTAGGTGCCGTCCCTCCTAAGGTCGTGAGGGGCTCCCCCGCCTCGGATACTGTCCCTCCCTGTCTCTTCGGTGTCTCCAACCCGCCCCAGATCCCGCCCCGGACTCGACCCGCTACCCGCCCCGTCTACTCGACACCCGCCCGGGCAAAGACCACTGAGGGAGGGCGGCACGGACCCGGACGAGGGTTTCGGTTGTCCTGGCGCCGCGGCTTGCCGTCAGATCAGGGACCGGATAGAGGTACAACCACCACCGGACTCGCCTTCGGATTCACCCTACGCCGACTGCGCCTTCGCAGAGACGAGCTAAGAGTAGCGGCACATGACGGAGAAGAGGGAGATGCGGCGGATGGTGCAGAAGAAGCCCGCGGCGGCGGCCTGCGGCCTGCGCGGAAACGCCCCGGAGTCCTTCCCCCAACAGGGCCACGCCCTCTCCGCGCCGGCTCCATCCTGTGGCCCGGCCCCGGAGAGAAGAGCCGACGCGCGCCCCCGCGCCCCGACTCCCTACCATCCCCGGTCCTCTCGACTCGGTGCGACGGTGGTTAGGGCGAGAGCCCAGGTCCTACCGAGGCCTCGCGCGAAGAGGCTAAGGTCGAGAGCCATCGTGGGGTCCGGAGCCCTAACCTCCTATATCCTTACGAATCCAGGAGCGGGTTTAGAGTGTACGACAGCGGTGAGGGGTGGGGACCCCGATTGTCCACGTGTGTGAAAATTTTTGTGTAGAACTTATAGGTTCTGCAACAGTGTTTTACGGTCTAAGAGACCTTACGGCGACCGGATTTCTGTAGATATGGGTATAACTTTGTTTTCTTTCACTTTTCACTTCAGCGAGTTAGCACAGGCTGAGAAACACTGGGGTACCTGTGTAGTGAGAGGAGGGGAGGCAGGTACCCTAAAAGGTCCGTTCTTATGACCTCACCCAACGGTAAAAGAAGAGGTCTCCTAGATGGACTGGGACCTCTCGCAACGGTAAAGGAAAAGCTCTTTTAGAAGGGCTGGGTCCCTAGCTTGGGACTAGAGAGTGTAACATCCGTCTGCGAAATGGCAGACTCGGTGGTCTCTTCGGATAACTTCCTTTCCCGGAAGAGATTAGGACGCCTCTAAAGTCTTCTGATCGCACGAAATAGAGGTTCAAAACTAGGGAAACATAAAACAACTGGATACAGTCCTAGCCTGAGTCCGAATAAAGATGGAAGAAAGTCTTAGAACGTGTTATAGACTTTGACAACCTGTGAAAATTACAACTTCGTTCAAAATACACATCAAATTCATTGTATATGTCAGATATATCTTAACCGTTTTCAATCCGAACATTATTATGTATAATGACATGGGTCAATAAAATCTTCCGAAAAAACCCCTCGGATTGTAAAATAATTGTAAAATAAAGTTCAAGAAAACCCCATTACCAAGTTAGTTTTAATTCAAGACGAAAGGAAAAATTTTAAAAATAACACACAAATTGAACAAGTTTAAGAGAACAAATTAGAGACTTTTTAACTTCAATCCTACGTCCATTTTGAGGGACTGAAAGGTCCATCGACTCACCACTTCTTAGGTGGACGGTTACGTCCTCTACACCCAACCTAGGGACCTATCCTTTCTAGGGGACCTTTTTTTTTTTTCATCGTCTGTGATGTCATAAGAGTGGACCTTTTAGGTACCTGTCTCTTCGGACCGTCCGATATCAGGTACCCCAACGTACCCCAACGTTTTCTCAGTATGTGATGAATCGTTGATTGTTGTTGTAGATTAAATTTACCGAACCTAAATAGATATTGACTACGAGACGGAATAACTACTGTGAACAATGAGAAAAATATTGTGTCTTGTTAGATGAAACTCTTCACTTCTTACCTTAGGAACCCTTCTTCTACTTTTTTTACTTGTTGTTGTGTCTGAATTTTGATCGGAAGTCTATCATTTATTCAGGTGTTTTCTCTTTTTTGTGAAGGTACATGTTTAGACCCCGTTTCGACGGTAACCATTCAATTACAAATTTCGATTCTATACATTTTCGTAGCATATTTTCGTGATAATTATGTAAATTTCAGATAAAGTAGTAAAAAATTCTATGGTACTATGTAAAAAAGTGAAAAAAGCTATAAGGTAAAGATAAAAATAATCTGTTGTAGACACATTTGTGTGTGTTTGTATGCGTACACGGGGACAGAAATTGTCTCGTGTCGAAATAAACATCTGTGTTTCTCAACCAACACACTTGTAGTAATATAATTTTACGGATACAGTTGACTTAAAAGTATCTTGATACACAAATAATCTGTGAAGTATGTGTTCACATTCTACACCGGAGACTGGAATTACCGGTTTGTTCAAATCCTTTGTGACTTGACTTGTTTCGATTTGTTACAAGAAACAACGTCTTTGAAACAGTCTCCAAAATTATACGGTCACAAGTATTACTTACGGAGCCTTCCCCTATATTATACATCAACTAATTTGAACCAACGGGTGGTTTTGTGAAAACGAGACTCATAGTACTCGCATATCACAAGGTTTAATATGCTATACGAATTAATCTCTTACCCTGGGAGTTACTGTTTTCTCAGTCTTTCTTGAATCAGTTAATCTTCACTCAAAAAACCGGTAATCTGTACTCAATTTATATACATGTCATTCCCTATACCTATTTTCCATGGTCCACTTTCCTTTCATTTGTCTTATGATCACGGACTGGGTATTACAAAGTATTTAAGTATTTGTAAACGCATGTATATATGTAGGAACTTTTAATGACTAGAGATTTCAAGTTCATGGGTCTGGAGATTAGTAGTTCAAGATCGTTAAAAAAAGAGATAATCTTAGACAGTATAATTAAAAAGAAATTTAAAGGTGAAGGAGTAAGATCAAAAATTAATTTATATGAAGAATTGTAAAAGGTACAAAGATCTGAAAAGACTAAAGTTAAATTATCCGTGTTTCACCAGTCTACTCGAAATAGTTCGTAACGTAAGTAGTCGGATAAGGGGTTCGTGTCAGTATCCTATGGTCAATGTCTTTAAGGGTAAGTTTTCCCTCTTTTACCTTCTTCTTACCTCAGTGTCCAAATTCGTCCAAACTATAGGTTGGTGCGTTTGAGGTAATCCAAAGTTCGGGACCCTCACTCATTAGATACCGAGTTTACAAGAAAGACCTAAAAAGTTGAGGTACGAACCCTTCAGTAGGAAGGTAAAAGTCCTTCCAATCGTACACAAACGTCGAGTCATCGAAATAGTCGCACAAAGGACGACAATCCTAAACCCCTTAGGTTATTCGAACAAAGTAAAGTTGAGAGAGAGACAGGGAAAATCAGGTTCAACCGTCACAAAGATAATTATATTGCAAGAGTTCTTGGTACATTCAGAGGGTATACATACAGTATTTCTAAGTGAAATAATCTGTTCTCAAGGAGGTAGCCACAAAGGACCTATTGGGGTAGAGATAAAGATCGAAGACGACTATTAGCGATTCCTTTAGGTGTTTAGTTATGGATTATAATTTTTTTTTTTTTTGGGAGATACACTAACTTATAAGACTGGTCTGTAATCGTTTTCCTACAGTCGATGTAGAAATCGGAAGGTAAAAGTCCTTACGATCGTACGAAAGAACTGTCACTTAGGGGATTAAAAAGGAGAGAAAACGTTAGACTTCTCCGACTCTTAAAGGTTTTAGTAGTTCAGTGCTAATCAAAAACGAATTAAAAAAAGATTCAGAGAGAAAAGTTGAGTATAGAATAACATTAGTCACTCTTCTTTACTCCGGTGTCGATGTTGTGAAATGAATCTTTAAAGAAATTGATTGATAGGTTACATTAGTAAATGTTCAAGACGAAACGTGTATTCACGTCCTTTGTTAAGTCGATTTGACAGAATAACAAATATTGTTCCTAGAAGAAATGAGGTCAGAGATTATCGTACAAGGAGTAAAGGAAGACTCGGGAGTGGTTGTCGTGAAAATTACACGGATAAAGAAGGTTGTTAGTCAAATACTACTAAAAATATAAGAGCTTTTACTATGTTCAAAAAAGGATGACAAGAGGATTGAAAGAGGACTCAAGAGTGGTCGACTCAGTGATTGTAGGTATAAACATGGATGTCAGACAAAATTCAGTAAGATTAGATTTACAAAAATTAGTAACAAGAGTTTTAAAAAAGTCGCAAAGGGGTAATGGACTAACGTTTCGGTGAAGGTCTAAAAATTCATAAACAATGTCGTCATGGGGTAAAGATATCGGAGCATTATACATCAAAGGAAATCGACGATATTGGTTAATGGTTTTTCAATCACCGAATTTTGTAAAAAATAAATTTAAATTAATAAAAATTAACCTTCTATTAACGAAATGTTACAACATAACTAAAGACCATATGTTGTCACACTTGGTCGGTATTCATATGTAAATGGGGAGGGAGAACTTGGAGAGAGGGTGGGGTGGGAGGTAGGGTGGGGAAATCCAGTAGTGTCTCGTGGTCGGACTCGAGGGACACAATATGTCATTGAAGGGTGATCGATAAATAAAATGTGTAACATTACATATACAAAGTCACGTTGAGAGAGTTAAGTGGGGTGAGAGGAAGGGGATGACACAGGTGTTCAGTCCTCTGGTGGACGTCACGTCCTCTGACGGATGTTACGTCCTCTGGACCCAAGACGGGGACCCAACCCTTCTAGGGGACCTCTTCCTTTACCGTCGGGTGAGACCATATGAACGGACCCTTTAGGGTACCTATCTCTTCGGACCGTCCGATGTCAGGTACCACGATTCTCAACCTGTGTTGAATCGTTGATTTGGTGGTTGGTGATGGTACTGACTCGTTGTAAGGTAACATATATTTTTGTTGTATATAAAAAATTAGATATTAACTGAATATTCAAAGTTTACATGATGTATTACTAAATTATATCCACATATAACACTTTCCTAGTTATGTCATTCAGATCACTTGTAGGTAGTGGAGTGTATCAATTTTGAAAAAAGAACACTACACTTGAAATACTAGATGGGAGAATCGTTGAAAGTTTATACGTTTATATCGTAGTAATTGAAACCAGTGGTATTTAAATAATATAATGTAAAGACTTCCGTCTTTATATTTCATACAGGAGTCCGACATAAGGTAAACCTACGAGATCTCCTCGTAGACAAAGGAACGAAGAATGACGGAAGATTATTGACGGAAATAAGGAACTGGGTATCGGGGTGGAGTAGGACTGAAGAAGGAGTTTGGAGAAAGGGAGTAAAACTGTGAGGACCGAGGGAGAGGACTCCTGGGAACACTAATATATCCTGGGTGGGTCTTGTTGTCTGACCAAGTTTTAACCCTTTCCTCATATAGTTCCGACATATAACAGTGGAACGAATAAATCGAATATACATCTTATGTAGTACACTTTACAACCCGACCGACTTAGTGTTCACCTTAGTTCTAACGGTCCTCATTATAGTTCTTGGAGTCTATATGTCTACTATGGTGAGATTACCGTCTTTTGTTTCTTGATTCCTCAGAGAACTACTTCCACTTTCTCCTCTCACTTTTTCGACTGAATTTTGAATTGTAAGTCTTTTGATTCTAGTGCCGTAGACCAGGGTAGTGAAGTACCTTTTATCTACCTCTTTTTCACTTTTGTCACTGTTTAAAATAAAAGAACCTGAGGTTTTAGTGATACTTGTCACTGGTGTCGGTGTTTTAATTTTCTACGAACGAGTAATCTTCTTTTCGATACTGTTTGGAGTCAAGTCAAGTCAAGTCAGTGAGTCAGACGTTGGGGTACCTGACATCGTACGGTTCGAAGGGACAGGTAGTGGTTGAGGGTCTCGAACGAGTTTGAGTACAGGTAACTCAGCCACTACGGTAGGTTGGTAGAGTAGGAGACAACAGGGGAAGAGGAGGACGGAAGTTAGAAAGGGTCGTAGTCCTAGAAAAGATTACTCAGTCAAGAAGAGTAGCCCACTGGTTTCATAATCTCAAAGTCGAAGTCGTAGTCAGGAAGTTACTTATAAGTCCTGACTAAAGGATACCCTACCTGACCAATCTAGAGGAACGTCACTTTCCCTGAGAGTCCTCAGAAAAGGTTGTGGTGTGAAGTTTTCGTAGTGAAGAAGTCACGAGTCGAAAGAAACATCAGGTTGAGAGTGTAGGTATGTACTGATGACCCTTTTGGTATCGAAACTGATCTGCTTGAAAACAATCGTTTCATTACAGAGGTGAAGAATTATATGACAGATCCAACCAGTATCGAAAAGAAGGTTCCTCGTTCACAGAAAATTAAAGTACCGACGTCAGTGGTAGACGTCACTAAACCCTCGGGGGGTTTTATTTTAGAGAACACCAAAGGCAACAAAGGGGTTGATAAACGACACTTCACTGCCCGGATCTCTTGCATAATTTTCGATTCGCGGTTTCTTAACTACGAAAACTTGACACTACGATCTCTTATAGAACGCTCAGGGAACGTGTCGTTCCTCTAGTTTAGTCAGTTAGAATTTCCTTTAGTTGGGACTTATGAGAAACCTTCCTGACTGCGACTTCGACTTTGAGGTCATGAAACCGGTGGACTACACTTCTCGGTTGAGTAACCTTGTCTGGGACTACGACCCTTTCTAACTCCCGTCCTCCTTTGCCCCCACTGTCTCCTATTCTACTATCCTACCGTAGTAGCTGAGTTGCCTGTACTCAAACTCGTCTGAGACCCTCTATCACTTCCTGTCCCTTCGGACCGTACGACGTCAGGTACCCCAGTGTTTCTCAGCCTGTACTGAATTCCTAACTTGTTGTCGTTGTTGTGGGTCTATTAGTCGTGACTTGTTGTAGTTGTGCATCTATTAGGTCGTATTAGAGATATGAAATCGTAGGAATAGAATTAGTGCAAATCTTTCGGAGAAAACGAAAGATTTCCATTACATAAATGTCCAGGATCTCTAAAGTAGAAACCGGTAGAACTCAACCCTCTTTCGTAATGAGTTGGATTACCTTTCATAAACCTTTCGAAATAGACTAATCGGATCAGAAAATTGTACCCAAAAAACACGTACAGAAATGGTCTCACACCATTCTTACATGGTTTTGTGTAGAAGGTTCCATTGAAAAATCAATGTAAATCCATTGGCCCGAGGGGTTAATGGAGTAACAGAGGTCTTATGGAATAACACACTGTGACGAGAGGAGATGAGAGTCTCGAAAGTATATCCACTTTAGGACTATTTTGTGTCCCCGACCGGATTTCTCTATCCTACGTCACCGTCAACAGACGTCTGTCGCAGTACATCACTTCCTACACACGAGTTAACCCTTCCTCCATTATAGAGGAACTATATAACTTACATATATGTATGTACTCTGGGAGACCAAGATAAACCGTATTCTACCATTTAGGTAGGGGTCGAACAATATCATGTCTTTGTCAAGATTAGATTCCATTGAATGTGTGACATTATATTGTGTTAAGTCCCATTCTGTTCATCAGGTCACTATGAATCCCTAAAGAGTTTAAATCTTAGTCTCTCAAATAATAGAAATTATATAGGGTGTAAAACGGTGTAAAATGTGACTGTAGACTCAATCAGACAACATGTAATCGACGGTATAACTACTAAAACTCGGGTTTCTCCTTATCTTGGACTAAAGAATAGGTTTATTATACTTTCTCGTCTTGTAGAGTGTGTTATCTCATTTGGTCTACCATTTACGAGAGTAAAAAACAAAAAAATTAATAATCCAAACATAGAGACCCTCGTATAAAAACTTCCAAATGAACTTGGGTGACTACACTGACGAGTCACCTCTCTTCCTTTAAGTTAACAACCTTCTTGTGTAATGTCCATAATTGACACGTTATAATTAGAAACTATACCACGACATGTTACAAAATATAGTTATGGTTTTCTTTTGAGTCTCCTTTTATATAAGTATCTTTTATAAAGGTGAAATTGAACACTTCTTACCTCTTAGAGTACTTATATATAAACATCAATATCGAATGGAATTTGTAAAAGAATATTTTAACCTACAATGTTTTAAGACGAAAAAACCCTTAAGATATATACAAAATAAAATTAGTTTTGTAAAGACTAATATACCTTTTCAAGTACGAGATTTAAAACATTGTAAACCAATAATTATTTATAAATTGTAAGATAGAACCCCCTTACTATGTATTTGTTTCACAAAAATAAAAAGAGAAAGTACATTATCTCAGTGTATAAAAATATTATAAGTACCATCGATTTCGATGACGATAATCAAGACTTTAAAAATAGGTAATTTTGTAAAGTATATACTCAAGATAGTACTAAATTATCATATCTAATGGTAAAATGACGTTATAAGTCTTTAGAAAAAAATCTAATTTATATTGGTTACATAATACTTCTAAAAAAAAACGTAAGAATAAAAATATTGACTAACGTATAAAAGACTTCCAAAAATTTCTCGTAATTCTGTTAAAATAAATCTTTTTAACACCGTTACTTCATTATGACAAAAGATAATTTAAAACGAAAGATTAACTTTATTGGTTTTTACTACTAAAATTTACGAATAAAGGAAATTGTCAATATAATAAGTGCCCCTTTTTCATACTTGATTACTAATACCGAAGGTAATCCCAAGATAAATAAAGGGTTCTCTAATTCTCCTTTCCGATACCAATTATACTACGACCCTTTCTAACTCCAGTCCTCCTCTTCCCCTGCTGTCTCCTACTCTACCAACCTACCGTAGTGACTGAACTACCTGTACCCAAACCTACCTGAGGCCCTCAACCACTACCTGTCCCTCCGGACCGCACGACGTTAAGTACCCCATCGTTTATCAATCTGTGCTGACTCACTGACTTGACTTGACTTGACTTATACTCAAAGTAAACTTAAAAGTGACGAGAAAATTAAGAAATAAATGACATATGAGTGAATCTTTGGTTAAAGTAACGTACATAGAAAAGTTTCTTTAGTAAGAACTTTTCGTTTGTCTGAAAATTTAGTAGTAACCATTACTAATAAAAAGGAAAATAGAGGTCCGAATAGCTACCCTAATATCTACATTAGGGTGACTTCTCGAATATGTATTAAGATTCGAATTTTATCAACCTAAGTCCACAGACTTTCATCTACACATAAAATGTATATTTAGATTGCAAAACGACAAAGTTTACATTCGTATACAATACTCATAATCAGATCATCTAGATGGATGACCTCTTCCGTGACCGCGGGGTGAGGTCGTGAGAACGGACCTTTTCGGGTACCTACCTCCTCGGACCACCCGACGTCAGGTACCCCAGCGACTCTCAGCCCGTGCTGACTCGCTGAAGCGAAAGTGAAAAGTAAAAGTACGTAACCTCTTCCTTTACCGTTGGGTGAGGTCACAAGAACCGACCTCTTAGGGCCCCTGCCCCCTCGGATCATTCGACGGCAGATACCCCAGCGTGTCTCAGCCTGTGCTGACTTCGCTGAATCGTCGTCGTCGTCGTCGTCGTCGTCGTCGTCGTCGTCGTCGTCGTCGTCGTCTAGAGGGATGTTGTATATCTTAAAGGTTTTCTTAATAAATTTTAAATAACTCTTCAATTGTGTGTCACAATAATATAACTATCGTTTCTAAAACTCGTTTATCGGAATTGAGGTTTTTCTTTTTGAGTAAAGGATAAAGGAAGACTTTATGAATGGACTATAAAATATAATACTAATTTATCGTCGCGATAAAGGAAAATCTAAAGTTCTCTTGACGCATAAGTCCCTTCAAGTGACAATATCGACTAAAAACATTTGTTGAATGATTTCCAAATCCGAGTACCTTTCATCGTTTATATTAAAGAGGTTTTAATTATTTGAAGATACTTTAACGTCAAAACTCAACTTAGTCCGAAGTACCCATGATTGATTTTATAAAACTGTGTAAGTAAAAAATGAAAGGGTTTTCACTCAACCTTCATCATCGAGTAGAACTTCTATGTCTTTCTCAAAGACTTATGATAGTTCCAGGAAATTTATTCGTATTTATATAAGATAAATTTATTTGGAAATTTAAATGTTTCTTGAATATAATAAATTAAAATTAAAGTATTGTCAAGACTCCGTCTTTTATCTTTCCTATAGTAGTCACAAGGCCCCATTTAGTCCGAGGACTTACGAATAATAATTGTTAAGGACCGGGTTTACTACATTAGGTTCTATGGTCTATTTATTAAGTCTTACCTTTATCTCGATAGTCTGTCAGGGACACGAATATAACCGGACTGGTCGAGGAATAAAGGAATTTCCGTCCGATATTCACTATGGATTTATAAACCCTCAACAAACTAATTTATACCTTAATTTACACCCTATATCGATATACATCGTGAAGTACAAAGTCTTCCTTTCTTTACTTTACTGAGGCACAAGTGGTGACTCAGGTATGGTATATATCAGACACGAATCCTACACTCATCAACTTACACCCCGTCTGACTTGGACACTAAGTCGGACCACTTCAGGACAGTGGAGACCTGTCCCATCGTCACACTGACTCAACAATTCCCGTGTCTGAGGTCTCGGTCTTATAGACTCAAGGTCAAGGTCGGAATGGATAGTAACCAACAGACTGGAGTTCGTTTAAAGAATTGGAGAGACCTAAAGGAATTCAAATTTTATTCCGTTTATTATCAAACATAAAATGTCATAAGAAAACTTTTAATTTACGTATTATCCATATGTCACGAATCTGGTCATAGTCCGTGTATCATTAGTGATATCTTCAGAACAATGATCAAAATAATATAAATGAGACGAATTTATCCATAACGTGGTAGAGACTTAGAAAGTCAGGAGGAAAAAGACACAAAGGTAGTAACAGATAATAGAGAGGTAGTGTATCAAAGGGTTGTTCGTGGAATAACTATGTAAAAAATACAATTACACAAGTCAATACAATGTTCGATCGTACCTTGGGTAAGTAGAGAACTTCTTTGAAACGGACAAAGATGAGTGGAGGTAGTATACAAGTAAATATCAAATTAAAGTATCCCTTTGAATAAAAATTAAAGAATCCTCCTTGGAAGACAAGTAGCACCGTAAACACAATAAGGGTCTTCTGACGGAAGTCTTAAGACATTACAGGGACACGTCCGTAATAGTATTCTATATATTCACGGATGGGTAAACTATTTTGTTTTCAATCTATGATTCAACCAATTAAGTAATAACAGATTTAAGTTAATACCATAAAAGTCACTCGTAGACTAGGAACACTTTTTCCACTTGCAAGAAATTTATAGTACTATCTTATTTTATACAGACTAGGATAAAAATCTTAAAGGTTCATAATGATAATATTCTTCAATTACTTGAGTGATGAGTAATGTTACTCACTTTCGTAAACATCTATTATAATTACCAATATAATATAAATTCAGTATATGACCTAGAATCTAGTTATGTCTAGAGTTTGAAAAGTGACCATTGGTTTCTATGATATCAATTAAAAAGTATTACGGGTAAGAGGGAAGAGGTCGGTCCGATCATTCTCCCACCCTCACAAAGTCGTATTTGTGACTTAATCCTTCCGTACCTCAGTACCGTCACTATGACCGGTACTCTTACCCCACTTAACGTCGTCGATAAATTTTCATTCCCGGTAAGTACTCAAGCCGTATGGATAAATATTTTGGCTTAAAAGATTTTGATAGTCAGATTCTTATTTTATTTTATTAAAAATTTTCACTACATCTTAGTTACCGACTCTTGATACACATACCAAATCAAACACGTGAATAATCACTAGTTCCGTAAACGGTCAGAGAATCGACCGTTTAATAATTAGAATAGATTGAGTGAATTAATCATTGTATATCGTAAAAAAAGTCATCGTGAATGACTTAAATCCTTTTTACTTTGTCATAAATGTGACCTAAGATTTTTTATACAAAACGAGTGCAAGTCCAATCTTAAGTTATAAGTCTAAAGAGACCTGATAGATTCATAGCTTTCATGAATAACCCTCCTTTCAAAAATTGACTTGGATCGATTATCAGCCTGTACTGACTCGCTGAAGGGAAAGTGAAAAGTTAAAGTACGTAACCTCTTCCTTTACCGTTGGGTGAGGTCACAAGAACGAACCTCTTAGGGTCCCTGCCCTCTCGGACCACCCGACGGCAGATACCCCAGCGTGTCTCAACCTGTGCTGACTTCGCTGAATCGTCGTCGTCGTCGTCGTTTTCATGTTTATAACTTCTTGTCTTCAAGACTGGTAATTTATATACGATCCTTAAGATCTTCTCCTTCAGTGACAAAATTTTAAGGTACATATCGAGGTATTTATACAAGTAAAAAGTCAATTACCTATAAATACTGACTACGTACTAAGTATTGAAATCCTTTGCTTTTGTGTTACAAAGTAGTACTTATTTATATGATATTATAGAATATGTATACGGACTCGCACGTACGTACGTGTGTACGTACGAGTCAGCAAAGTTAGCACAGACTGAGAAACACTGAGATACCTGACATCGGGTGGTCCGAGGAGACAGGCACCCGAAGAAGTCCGTTTTATGACCTCACCCAACGGTTTGGGAGGACGTCCCCTAGAAGGGTTGGGTCCCTGACTTGAGTGCAGAGCACGCTGAGGATGTAACGTCCATCTAAGAGATCGCGACTCGGTGACGTCTTCGGGTGTATACCGTATGACATATCGACCTTTAAATAATGATTTAACTTAAAACATTAAACTAAGTATGAAATTTACGTCATCCTCTTGAATTTATTTAGCCATCTCGTTTTATTGAAGGAATTTCTCTTAATACCGAACGAATAAGCTGCAAATGACTCAACGGACGACCAATCAAGTATGATCCAAGACTTCTAGAGTTTCACTTATTTTATGAAAAGGGAGTCCCTCAAGTGTGTGATCTTTGACTCTATTTATGTAATTATTGAAATTTAGAAATATGTCTCGTATTACTATTTCTGCACATATGAGGAATCAACAATCCCTTTATATCTCCCTTCCAGTGATTCAGTTACATTCATCTCAACCCCCATACCGTGGATAGTTCTTTCCGAAGGATCTCCTCCACTATCGACTCGACTCAGAATTTTCTAATCATCTTAAATCTTTCCGTGGTTCTCCTCTCTAATATAAGGGTCGTCTCCGTCATAGTCTTTACTATGTGTCGAACCAAACACGTGTTTTAAAGTCCGGTAAGTCTTGGGGGTCTTGTACTTCTACCCTCTCTCATCGACTATAACCTTCACCTCCCGTTCCCGGTCTAGTACCACCCGGATCATGCACGGTGTAATTGCGGGAACCTGAAACAAGAACAAGTCACTTTTCGTCAACTCCTACTAATTCGATCTATCACACCATAACAGTACGTAAAAACCACAACTACAGAGATCATCGACACACCTTTTTACTAAACTTCCTCTGTTGACTTTAGTTCGTCTGGTGTTGAAACGTAATCTTTCGAGAATTCATAGGACGACTCTATATTTATTCCCTACTTTGATCTTTCACCATAAGACTGTCTCGGTCCTTAAACTCTTTGACTCCCCGTTTTGATAGTCTTAAATTCCTAATAATCTACTCTCGTTCTTCGTTTACACTATCAAGGAACCAACGATCGAACGTACTGTTCTATCGATCATACGTAAGTTGTATCTTTCATGTCCTTCTTATTTTCGTCTAAAAAGGTGAGAAGAGATCGGGTGACGTGTCGTGGTCGGATTGGGGGAGAAAGTGTCGTCTGTTAGGACGGATAAAGGAGCTCTTATAGGTATTGACAGAGGGGATTGATCGAGGAGATTGTAAATACATGTACGAGAGATTCACTAGGGAGTCGATTGGAAGAGAAAAAGAATTGAGAGTCTACCACTCCACTAAGGGATCGAGTTGTAATTGAAGGAGACACGTAGGAAAGATGTATTACATTCTGGAACGAGGTAACCAATGAAGGAACGAGAGGAGTAGAAGTTGGAAAGTAAATAATAATGAAAAAACGGAAGAGTAGGTGTGAAAGTCTTCTCGACAGATTCGAATGACAGGGGTGAATGAAAAAAAAACATTTAAATAAATTCATATCAACTAAATATTACATAATTAAAGTCATATCGTCTCACTAAGGCAATTTGTGTGTGTGTCTGTATATATGTGTGTGTGAGAAAAAGGTAAACCCAAATAGTGTCCTACAAGTTATATTAAGGAACAACAAATAGGTAAGACATATATTAACAAATGTAGACGATTGAGTCTGAAGGACAGGTAGAAGGGAGGAGGGGTAGGGGGAACCGTTGGTGTCCAGACGAGAGATACGGACACTAAGACAGAGTATCTATCCAAGTGAACGTAGTATACAATCTAAGGTGTACATTCACTATAGTATACGAAAAACAGAAAAATACTGAATCAAGTGAATCATACTATTACAGATCCAGGAGGGTATAACGACGTTTACCGTAACAAAGTAAGAAAAAATACCGACTCATCATAAGGTAACACATATATGTCGTGTAGAAATAGGTAAGTAGACAGTCACTCGTAAATCGAACGAAGATGTAGAACCGATGACATTTATCACGATGACAACTGTATCCTCAGGAACATGGAAAAACTTAATGTCAAAATAAACTTATATACGAGTATTCACTCTAACGATCTAGTATACCGTTGAGATAAAAGTTGAGATCAAAATCAAAAAACTCCTTGAAAGTATGACGAAAGGTATGACCGAGATGGTTGAATGTAAGGGTGGTTGTCACATCTCTCCGAGGGAAAAGAGGTATGGGAGAAGTCGTAAGCAATTTAACACCTGAAAAATTACGACCGACAAGACTGAGAATGCTTAAAACTCAACGTGAAGAGGGGTGACTTGAACAATGACAGGGGAATGAAGAGTAAGTGAAGAGTTGAGTAACGTCAAACTGATCGTGTGGAGGGTTGTGTGTGTACGTGTGTTGATAGACTTAACATTCCCTTTAAAAAAATGGGGATTTCAAAGAAATAGATTCAGGTACAAAGAGTTTAATACATGATTCCATGGGACCCCGTGGTGTTTTATAAAAATTATAAACACCCTTACTGTCAATGTGAAGTGTAGACAGTTTGTGGTACGTTTGATGATCAGACTCCATCAAGTGTAAAGTGGTAATCTAGTGGGACGTAGGTGAAGTCTCTACAATGCGTAAACACCTCGACTCAAAGAGTACTAACGACACTAGTCTAGGTCCATGGTGAGTCTTTATTTTCACCTTATTCGTCACTGACACCGTCACAGGAGAGACTAAGGTTCCAAACTCTTCAACACATCACGATGTATTCATGTGTGTAGGGTAATAATTCGTACACATCAATCAATTCTCGTTTCTCAGCCTGTACTGACTCACTGACTTGACTTGACTTTATCCTTATAATGCAAAAAGAAGTCACATACGTACAATAAAAAATTCACCGAAGATTCGAGAACCTGTCTTTATGAATTGTTCAATAAACTTAGATTGTTGAATTTTTTGTAACGAGTAATTAGTAATGAGTAATAAAAACCAAACCATCTATGATACTTTTTTAATGATTTTGTGACTTTCAGGACCCTTGGTTTTTATAACCCCTTGAAGACTAGATATGGAACCGAGGTGTCTTAACTGGGGTCCCGAAAGTGGAAACGCAACTCCAGGTCTTTTGGCCAACCAGTCGTGCACTCCCCACTGTACGGACTAACGACCTTACACTCTCGGAAGATGTTTTTCCCTCGACATCTCTGAGGTGTTACCCAGTCTACACGGGAATTGTTTAGTCCGAAACCAATTAAACCAATTAAACCTAGTTATTTTAATCTTCATAAGGAGGGATAGGGAAGTAAAATCCTAGAAGTGACGTAGTAAGCCCTAGAAAGTAACACCGTACAGCTGAGAGATCAACACCGAGTACCCGAGCCATCAACACCGTACGACTGAATCAACGAGGCGACGGACACCCTTAGAATCAAGGAACAGGTCCCGAGTCTGGACCCAGGGGACACAACGTTCTACCTAAGAATTGGTGACCTGGTGGTCCCTTCAGGGGGACTGACATTGAAACCACCAAATCAGTGATTCAGCACAGGCTGAGAAACGTTGGGGTACCAGACATCGGGAGGTCCGATGAGACACGTACCTTAAGAGGTCCGTTCTTATGACCTCACCTAACAGTAAAGGAAGAGGTCGGGTATCGAAATTTCCTCTGTTTTTACAAGTACACGATGGTTATTATTGATAAAATTTAAATGGTATTGATAGGAGTAGTAGAGATTTCACGAAAGATCGGGGAGTCTAAGACGTCTAAGAGGATTTACTGATTTACTAGTGACTTAGCAAACCGCAGAAGGACAGGTTCCGTTTAAGTTCTTTGTTTCAAAACAAGGGTATCGAATAGTAGTGACATCTTGTTATAGTATTTTTAGTGTGTCATGTATGTGTGTGTTTTATGTATAAATATAAAACACAAAACTGATTATAGATGATTAGACTCGATTGGTATCACAGAACCCTTTTTGAGTTCGAGAGTTCAATCTAGAACTAAGTTTAGAGTTACGACGGTAGTGTCCGACACATTGAAGTCGGACTAAAGGGTTTATGTTTTACCCCCGGATTACAGGAGACGTCTCAACAACATCTCCAATTTCCTCTTGGACACGTCTCACGGAAACATGGCACATATTTTTTCCGTAAATTATTTACAATCCAAAAATAGGGTTTGTTATTATTCGTTATTTTCGTCCTAAAGTTGTATAAACATGATTTATAAATTTCTAAGATCGTTTAATAATTTTTTACCAACTCGTTCAACGTTTCTTAGGTCCTGGTAGATTAAAATGGTATCCAATTTACCATGAAAAACATAAATTATGTATAAGTAAATTTTATAAAGTCACCATGACCAACAAGTTTCGTCGTGTATGATACTTTTACACTCAATACTTCACATAGATGAGGAAAATACTATAAAAATTTATGAAATTTCTTATCCCTCATTTTGTCATCTAAGGGCAAATGGGTGACGGACCTTGGTCCACCGTGTCACCACTTCCTAGGTCACGTCCTCTGTCATCTCTATGTAAAAGTCAGGGACCTATCCTTTCTAGGGGACTTCTTCCTTCACCGTTGGGAGAGGTCATAAGAACGGACCTTCTAAGGTACCTGTCTCCTCGGACCACCCAATGTCAGATGCCCCAGTGTCTCAACCGTGCTGTCGTGTGGGTGTGTGTCTTGATCGTCGAAGACCGAGAGACAGGATAAACGAAGTCTATACATTGAAAGGAGAATTTTCTTAATTTGTAAAGGTTATTTCCGTAATTTACGAGAGAAGAATAACAAGGAGTACAGGAAAGGAGAGGGAAGGAGGAGTCTCAGTTAGTGACAGCACTTAAACAATATATAGAAGGGTAAGTTTAAAAATATAAATGTGAAAACGATCTATATATTTGTTTAAAAAAAGGACACCATGAAAGTTTAAACGTATATTAATTAGACAGATGTTGGTTTTGAACGGTAATTAGATGTAGAGACAGGGTGGTAGGTTTGGGCAAGTTTTTTCATAATATCTTTAACAAAGATCCTTCTTATACCCAATTTAGAGTAACATATAAAATGTATTTTACTGTATCTTGAAGACCATGGTTTGTTAAAACAAGACAAGAACAAACAGAGAACAAAAAGAAAACAAAAATTGTCGAAGTAGTGACCAGGTCGACACCAGGGTCCCATGAAGAGACAACTACACTTGTTACACCAGGACCAAGATTTACCTTCTCTTTTCCGCTTCCAGAAAATACGGTGGGTCACCAATGAAATACGTGTCTTAAATCACGTTTGAGTTTTTGAGGTCGTAGAACGACAACAAAACGATCCTTTACTTGTAACATTATTACTTACCTATTTGGTCAAGGAGTTTTCTTTACCTCCGAGACACCTTGCTGAAAAGTATTATATACTGTCGGGGACCTAATTACTGTACCTACAAAAGGTCACCGGAAATCCTCATCGTTGCATTCATGTTTAATAAAAATGTACAAAGGTCCGAGATTCTGGACTTAGAGACATGGTCCTTCTAACATAAAATCTAAACACTATTTACATCAAGAAGACTCGAGGAACTCCGGTACACGTTGGAAAGGATACCCGTCTTTACACCAAACCGGAGTACGAAACCATTATTATGAACTATAAAACTCTCATAAAATCTGAAACTACTCCTCTGGTCTATTCAATGTAAAAACATAAAATCATGGGGTTCCGTATCATTTAAAAGTTTAACTAGTCATCACGGAATTTCTCTACAAATCGTCACCTACCGTCTCTCTGTCTAAAAGATTTTTGTTAATGTCTTAGAGAAGTAGACATAGATATATTGATAATATATCTATGAATCAAAAGAATTTAGGAATGAAATCTAGTTCATAATGTAGCTCTCGTGGGACTGGGAAGCCACACCCCCCTAATATTATATGAGTCTAGACTGTGACTCTGACCAACTCAAACGTGTCTGGAGAACGTACACGAGTCAGTACAGACTACGAAACGTTAGGGGACATGACATAGGGTGGTCCGAGGAGACAGGTACCTTAAAAGGTCCGTTCTTATGATCTCACCCAACGGTAAAGGATGAGGTTCCCTAGAAGGACTGGGTCCCTAGTTTGTGTGTAGAGATCTTGGAAGACGTAACCGTCCGCTTAAGAAATGGTGAAGGGGTGGAACCTCCAGGAGAGGGGGTTTAATTAATATATAATAAACCCCAAAAACCCAGATAGAACAACAACAAATCAGTGATTTAGCACAGACTGAGAAAACACTGGGGTAAATGACATCGGGTGGTCTAAGGAGACAGACACCCTAAAGGGTCCGTTCTTATGACCTTACCCAAGGTAAAGGAAGAGGTCCGATATAAGGACTTAATCCCTAACTTGGGTACAGAGGACGTAACCGTCCTTCTAAGAAATGGTGACTCGATGGTTAGATAGAAAGATAATTTTCCTTCCAATCAATTTATTATACATTATATATACTCCGGAAGGAAATTTTAGCCTTTGAATAAAAAATAGTAAGACAAATATGTCCCGGAAACTCATTGTTATTCAACTGAAGTTCAACGGTGATCATGTATTTGAAGGACTATCGTCTCTAAAAACAGAGGAAAAACGTGATGAAATAGACATCTCGGATTTTGTCATGTATGTGTCTCATCCGTGAGTTATTTATATACAGTTTACCCACTTAATACTTTATCGATTGATTGAACCATGAACTTAGTCTATAAGTAGAAGGTAATAAAATAGTACCCAATGTTCTACACTGGAAACTGACGACGGGTCAACCGATGTGTTTACAGTGGTCCCTCCGTGTAACTGTTTTGTATAAGAGACCGGAAGGTACAGGTCTAAGATTGAGTTGTCCAAATCCCATCTCTTCTTCGTCTGTTTTCCAAACGATCCATATCGGTCAAAATTCTACGAGACTTTTTAGATAGGAAAGTCATCTTACAAAACTTTGTTTTTTTAATTAAGAAATATCATATGATGTAGTGGATAAGTATATCATGTCCTCCCTTTGAATGACATTAAGACCATGACAACCTGTTTATAGAAAGAATATCTGGTCACCAAGAGTTGGTCCACGTTAAAACGGGAGGGGGATCCTCTGTAAACCGTTACAGACCTCTATGTAAACTGACAATGTTCACCTCTCTCCTCCGCTATGACCGTAGACCACCTATCTCCGGTCCCCACGACGAGTTATAGAATGGCATATCTCCTGTCGGAGGTGTCGTTTCTTAATAGGGCGGGGTTTCCCGTCGTTACGACTCTAACTCCTCTGGTAATATCTGAATTGACAATGTAATTCGAAACGAGAATACACTTCCAACATCAAGTCCGTGTATTAAACAACGGAGAATAAGGGTTTACGGGTATTCTTACTCGGTTAACGTTGTCCGGAGAGGACACACCCTATATTCTAAAACCCAAAAAATTTTTAGATGAACTTTTCGAAAACCTTAACCTCAAGAAACAATATCGTTATTTTTCTTTGTTTTATCACGGTAAACGTCTCTACACTTACTAGATCTCTGACAGTATACCTCACTTCAGTTTTTCTCTTTTTGTTTATAGTATATTATAACGAATATACACCTTGGATCTTTGTATCATGTCTACTTGAATGAACGTTTCGTCTTTATCTCTGTGTCTACATCTCTTGTCTGTATACCCATTGAATACCTATGCTTCCCCCTTCCTCCCCATCCTACCTACCTTCTAATCCTAACTGTGTATAAGTGACATATTTTATCTATTGATTACTCTGGGATTGCACGTCGTGTCCCTTGAGATGAGTCACGAGACACCACTGGATTTATCCTTCCTTTCGAATTTTTCTCCCCTATATACATAAGCATACCGACCAAGTGAAACGACATGTTGTCTTTGATTGTTTTGTAACATTTCGTTGATATGAGGTTATTAAAATTTTTTTTTAGTACTAATAATACTTACATCTTCTAAGAAATATGAAACTTCCTGAATTCAAGAAGGACAGAATATTGAAGTCTAGTCATTATCTTCAACTTCTTATATTTTTTGTTTCGTGAATCCACGTATTAAAGACATCGTTGAAACATTTCCTACAGTTTCACTCTGACAAAAAAAATTCAGTCATCTAACTCCTTGAAAAGGTTTCATTCGTACCTTTTAATATTGAACTCTAAATTTCTTAGAATAAAATTTAGAGAGAAAAGATGTAGTAGTACGATGGATTCTACAATCTAATACCTTTAAAACGGTTAGGAGAATAGTATATAATTGAGTGCACATGAATGAAAATGTCCATGTCCTTAAAAGGACACCACCTCCACTTAACCAGTTACGATGTATTACTTTCCGGTATGAACACATTAAAGCATCCTTGGCAAATACTTTTAAGTAGGTCTGTTCGTCATTACTTTTAAAACTTTGTCCTACCCTTACTATTCGAAACGACCCAAAGTCGTTCTCTTGTCATTCACGATACAAATGAACTAAGTAGGTAGTACAAAGGTCAGACTCTCAACGAAATGCACTGTCATGTCTAACGGCGTCTGTAAAGACTGAGGTAATTATGGTCGGAAAGAGGTCTTCTATGTAATTATTAATTTCGACACTACTTTGTCACAACATATGTAATTTTTATCTCTCGTAGAGGGTATCAGGTAGAACTTCTGTTTGTGACCATTGACAGTATACGTGTACAGTTAACAATCCAAAGGAGTTATTATAAACAAGCAGTCTGAACTTGTGTCCTCTAACACCTACTGTTATTCTTAGAATCCAAGGAGAGACTCTACAAGTCGTTTGGTCAAGTCACAAGGTTCTGACCGTACGGTATAAGTAGTGTCGAAGTCCTTGGACCGTAGTGGTACTCCTGTCTCCGGTAAGAAACTTGGGACTCTAGATTGTATCCTGGAACGTATTTCATCCGGTCCTGTTCATCCCTTACCTACCTACCTACCTACCTAAATTATCCCAATTGAAAGAAGGTAGAAAATGTACCATTAGTACTTTGTCCACAAGTACCTGACTTCCTTCTTTAAACCTCTAGTAAATAAAATAAAAATTTATTTGTCAAAGTACACATTTCGTCACAGTAGTCTCTTCATTACGGAAAAAATTTTTTACAGGAAAATGTAGATCTTTATGTAATTAACCTCGTCTATGACACAAGATCTTTCGTACTGAGCTGATGTTGGTTCTTATGAGATGGGTCATTTCAAGAGCAAGTTTAAACTACCTCACTAGTTTTCAAAATGATTCTTCGTTTTCGATTTTCTCATATCGTGGTGGTTTGGTCGGAATTTTGTTTACAATTTCCTCGAAGAGATCCACTTTTTTCTTTTCCGGTGTTCTTTCTTCTTTGAATGTTTCACTCTTTCATTTCTGTTTGTATGTCATTTCCACCCTTTGGTAGGTGTGTACTTCGATCATCCCTCCAATTTTCTGTTTTCATCATTTTAGTAGATATAGGTATTATTCGTAAATTCCCTATATGTTTTATTAATCTACATTTTATACTATAGTTTTTGTCATCAACACTCCCCTCTTCTCATGTTTACGTCCCAAAAATTTTAAGTAAACTTCCATTCTCTAGTCGTTGAATTTCACTAAAATTTTTTTTCCACCAAGAAACTTTTCCATTTGGGTTTACATATTTGGAAATTGTTCTGAGAATTTCTTTTTTTTTACTTCTCGTGGGTTTAGTTATTTTAGTCTTTACTTTTTCTTTTTCAAAGTCGGTTGTAACGTTTTTATGTCCCCTAGTATTCTCTGATGATACATGTTGATGTACGGTTATGTCACCTGTTGGACCCTCTGTTCCTCTTTAAGAATCTTTCCATCTGAGAGGGTTTTGACTCGGTCTTTCTTTATCTTTCACACTTGTTTGACTAATGGTTATTACTTTAACTTAGTCATTAAATTTGTGAAGGTTGTTTGTCTTCAGGTAGTGGTCTACCGAACTGTCCATTTAAGATGGTTTGTAAATTCCTTCTCAACTGTAGATAGGAGTTTCATAAAAAAAAATTAACGTCTCCTTTTTTGTGAAAGTTTGAGTAAGATGGGATACACTATGTGGTGTAATCGTTTCACTTCTTATTTTTGGTATACTAGAAGAGGTAGTCAAGTCAATGAGTCAGCACAGGCTGAGAAACGCTGCGGTACTTAGTGTCGTGCGGTCCGGAGGGACAGGTAGTGGCTGAGGGCCTCAAGTGAGTCTGAGTACAGGTAGCTCAGTCACTACGGTAGGTCGGCAGAGTAGGAGACAGCAGGGGAAGAGGAGGACGGGGGTTAGGGAGGGTCGTAGTCTCAGAAAAGGTTACTCAGTTGAGAAGTGTACTCCACCGGTTTCATGACCTCAAAGTCGAAGTCGTAGTAAGGGAGGTTTCTTTAGGGTCCCAACTAGAGGAAGTCTTACCTGACCAACCTAGAGGAACGTCAGGTTCCCTAAGAGTTCTCAGAAGAGGTTGTGGTATCAAGTTTTCGTAGTTAAGAAGCCGCGAGTCGGAAGAAGTGTCAGGTTGAGAGTGTAGGTATGTACTGATGACCTTTTTGGTAACGGAACTGATCTACCTGGAATCAGCCGTTTCATTATAGAGACGAAAACTTATACGATAGATCCAACCAGTATTGAAAAGAAGACTCCTCATTCGTAGAAAATTAAAGTACCGACGTCAGTGGTAGACGTCACTAAAACCTCGGGGTTTTTTATTTCAGACTGTGATAAAGGTGACAAAGGGGTACTTTTTTGAAAACTATTTCAAGTTGTAAGTAAATATTTTGAGAGATCTTTCACCCGTATCTCCCTTGAACGGAGTTGTATTATTTCCGGCATATGTCGTTTGGTCCTCGTTCTGTTCCTACGGGTCAGAGTGGTGAAAATAAGTCGTGTCAAAGTCTTCAGAACCGGTGTCGTCAGTCTCTTCTTTTTCTTTACCTTAGGTCTAACCTTTCCTTCTTCCTTTTGACCGTGACAAAAGTCTACTGTACTATAATATGTATCTTTTAGGATTTCTGTGGTGGTCTTTTGATGATCTCGAGTAGTCACTCAAACCATTTCAACGTTCTATGTTTTAATTGTATATCTTTAACCAACGTAAAGACATATGATTGTTAATCACATGATAATCTTTCTCTTCAATTGATAGAATAGTTTATTTGATGGATCCTTATTTGGATGGATTCTTCCCTTTTCTGGATACGAGTCTTTCGATTCTTTGTGACTACTTTCTTTAACTTCTGTTGTATTTGTCTCCCTTTCTATATAGAACAAGTAGAACAAGAGTCTTATTTTCTTAATGATGACAATTTCACCGGTATGATGAGTTCCGTTAGATGTCTAAGTTCCGTTAGTTAGGTAGTTTTATAGTTACCGTAAAAAGTGTCTTAATCTTGTTTAGTAAATTTTTACAAACCTTTGTGTTTCTGGGGTTTATCGGTTTCCTTTTTTTAGAATTCTTTCTTCTTACTAAACCTCCTTAGTACGAGGGATTGAAGTCTGACATGATGTTTCGATGTCAGTAGTTATGTCACACTATGATCGCGTTTTTGTCTGTGCATCTCGTCACCTCGTCTTATCTCTCGAGTCTTTATTTAGGTGCGTGATACCAGTCAATTCGACACTGTTTCCTCCGTTCTTATATGTCTCTCTTTTCTGTCAAAGAAGTTATTCACTACCACCCTTTTAACCTGTCCATGTACATTTTTTACTTTAATCTTGTAAGAGATTGTGTCATATTTTTTTATTTGAGTTTTACCTAATTTCTGGATTTATATTTCTTGTCTATGACATTTTGATCTACTTTTGTATCCATATTAAGAGAAACTGTATTTATTGTCGTTAAAAAAAAGTCTAGACAAAAGATTTCGTTTCTTTTGTTTTTATTTGTTTACCCTTGGATTAATTTGAACTTTCGAAAACGTGTCGTTTCCTTTGGTAGTTATCTTGTTGTCGTTGTTGTTACTTTTTTTTTTGGATTTCCCAATTATAGTATATATATGTATATATATACACACATATATATATATATATCGAGTAGGTTGAGTTATGGTTTCTTTCGTTTACCGGTTCAATTTTTTTACCCGTCTTCTTGATTTTTCTGTAAAAAGGTTTCTCCTTTACGTCTACCGGTTGTCCGCGTACTTTTATACGAGTTGTACCTATGTAGTCCCTTTACGTTTAGTTACGGTGTACACACTCCTTGTTCCCTGTGACACGGACCTTACCTTACTCACTTCCGTTCTATACTTTCAACTAACATCTTTGTCCGAATGAGAACTATAAGGAAACGATGGTAACTGGGTCCTCCATCTCATCTTCAGGAGGAACGAAGAGTAACGACGAAGGTCTAGAGAAAGGGAAAAGGGAGGGATTTTGTTACAGTCAAAACTTAGAGTATGGTCGTCTACTTGCATAAGTGATGAGAAAGAGAAACTTTAGTATTACCTCTCTTTATTTAACTCTCTAACTGAATATGTGGGATCATATTTATTTTATCTATTGATTATTCTCAGATGATATATCGTGTGTTGAGATGGGTCATGAGATATTACTGGATATACTCTTTTCTTAGAGTTTTTCTCACCTATATACAAATACATATTTACTGAATAACGATATATCGTCTTTAATTGTAACATTTAGTTGTTATAAGGTTATTTTTAATTAAATGTTTTATCGAGGAAATATTTCTTTAGTATATTTGGAACCCAAATAGAGGAATTAAGAAACTTCTCAGATCAAGGACTATGTGAGAGTAAGAGAGGTCGTAAAGAGGTCGGAGTAAGAATCACTAGGGGTTCCGGTGTACCTACCAGAAAGGTATCGGAACCAGGACGGGAAGGAAATGAAGGAGAGGAGGTCACTAAACCCAGAGGTGAACCGGAAGTCAGTAAGTGACAGTACCAGTAAAAGATCGGGAGTACTAATGTGCATGACGTCCTAGAGTTCAAGGTCGTTAAGAGAGACATTGGTAGAAAAAGACTATAAGGGTGAGTAACGGACATTATTAGACTAAAGTCGTTAAATCAACCCTGAATGTGCAGGAACAAGGATGATGGAAGGTAACAGGAAGTGAGTGGATTAGAAATGAAAGAATAAATAGGGTGAATTTGAAGTATTAGTTAGTACTGACGTATCTGTAGGTCGAAGAAACAAAGAATTAGATCGTTTAGGATTGACCAATTTAGGTCGAGACAACGGACGAGGTATGGAGGTGGACACGTCGGTGTGAACCTCTTTCCATGACTGACTAGAGTGAACTTTATAGACTGGAACTTACAGACCGTCAGTAGGTAAAGACAAAAGGTACACAAGAGGGTGAAAGGACCTTCTGGTAAAGTATGGGAGAAAAGAGATGGGTCGACGAGAATGGAATATTGGGATAACGAATAAAGGGACTCTTTTATCCTCTTTTGTAGATCGAGAGGTCGATCAGAGAGTCAAAGATGGGAACGGGGTATGTCAGACAAGAGTTGTGTTATCGGTTTGACTAAAACGATTTTGTATCTACTCCAGTCAATGGGGAGACTAGCTTTGATGCACTATCCCATAAGACTGAGGTAAAAGACGTGGAGAGGGGAAGTCGGTGGGACCGAAGGAACGACAGGGAACTTTTACGGTCCGTACATGGTAGGGTACCGGAAATACGGACGAGACGGAAGACAAGAGAGGGGTCTATAGACACACCAAACGAGGGAGCAGAGACCGAGGTTTAAGTCTACGGGGACTCACTCTGCGAGGGGGTAGTGGATAAATGTCAACATTATGATGGGATGGTCTTTGGGGGAGGAGAGAGACGAGACAAAAAGGTGTGTCATGAATTGTGGAAGATTTATTAACCGAACTGGACCAATGATGGACAGAGATGGTGGACTTGACTCTATATTCGAGGTATTCCCGCCCTTAAACCTCCCACTTCATCTCTCTCTTCTGGATCGTGAGTGTTTTAAAACCGACCATATTGTAAGTAAGTCTTTGACATACTAGTGATCTAAAATTCACATGTTGACGTTTGAAGAGTTTAAGAATTTGTAGAAGTTCTTTAGACAAACCCATTCTGAACTAAGCAGAAAAGACGGACGGTAGAGATATTACATAAATGGTAAAGAACATTGGTTGTAATTTTCTATTTTATAAAAGAAGGTGTTTCTATACGAATCATTTCACTTTTGATGTCAATAAAAAGACTAAAAGATCCACCGTCGGAGTTCTTTGTTTACTTTCGGAATTCTTAATAGTTCTACGAGACGAGGTCTCACTAGAGTGGAACACGGGTCGTCCTCATTTGTGCCTCACAATATCTTATATACTCCGAACGAGGATACCGAGACAAGGACACCACCTTCTACATTACTGACGACCGTCGACACCTTTAAGTAGACGCATGGACTTACGAGGAGACGTCAATGAGTTCAGGTACTTACGAGGAAAGTAGAAATAATTCTTGACCTTCCTTGAAGGACGATAGAATCTTTTTCTTTTCTGATATTTAAATCTCCTTTTCTAAGTTTCTTCTTTTTCTAATGAAGTGACCATAGTCGTTAAGTTTTGTCTCGATTTTTACTCCAAATGATTATAAAATCTTTCAAGTAAAAATTGCTTGTTATTTTTAATTGACATTAAGTAACAAAAGTTCGATTCCAGACTCAAAAATTTAGTAAAGATTACGACACACATACACACACCCATAAATCTTTACAAGAAATTCTATGAGGCATCTGAGATCTAATACAGGTATCATAACTGGTTCATGTCGGAATAACCTGGTGAGGACTTTTATTTCAATTTTACATGAGTCTGAGTAAACATGTTTCAACTCACTAAGTTGTAAATAGTTGAAAAGAGTGAGCAAATTTAGACGAGCTCCCTTCGTCGTACCAAAGTACCTCTCTGACCCGACACTTCAGTCTGATTTGGACCCAATCTTGGAGTGACGACAGGGATGACAGACCCCTGAAACCCGGTCGGTGGAGTAACAAACCTCATATCCAAGGAAAGGTACATCTTGTCTCTATTACCATGGAGTATCTCGACTAACATTTACACTTTACTTTATTATATATTGCATGAGTTATTAACTTCATTAAAGATTAAGTAAAAAGTAAGGAATGATCAATAATTATCCCAATTTAAATTTATAAAATTGTGTGTTAGTAAAGGTATTAAACTCTCATTAGTATGCAGTACAACCCTTACATACACCTGTTTAAATGTCTGAATCTGAAATAAATAAATATATAACAAAAAACCAATAAAATAAAGAATTCAGAAATAACACTACTTCATATGTATTGTTTTAAATGGTAGAAATTCTAAAGGTTCACATGTCAAGTCACCGTAATTTATGTAAGTATTACAAAATGTTGGTAGTAGTGATAGGTAAAGGTATCCAAAAAGGTAGAACATCTTGACTTTGAGATATGGGTAAATTGTTGGTGAGAGGGAAAAACGGAACCAGGATCGTTGGTGGTGAGATGAAAGACAGAGATGCTAAAACTGATAAGGTGCATGGAATTTCACCTCAGTATGTCACAAAGAGAAAAACACTGACTGAACAAAATGAATCGTTTCACAGGAGTCTCAAGTAGATACAACATCGTATACAGTCTTATAGGAAAAATTCCGACTTACCACAAGGTAACATACATATATGGTGTAAAATAAATAAGTAAGAAGATAGTCACCGGTGAATCTAACAGAGGCGAAAAACCGATAACACTCATCACTACCCTATTCGTACTTATATGTTTATAAAGAAACACTAGAACAGAAGTCAAGAAAATCTGTATGGGTCTTTACCTTAACGACCTAATATCCCATTAAATCAAAAATTAAGATACTCTATGGAAGTAGGACAAAACGTCTCATCGACATGGTAAAGTCTAAGAATGGTTGTCACATGTTTGTAAGATTAAAGAGGTGAAGGAACGGTTGTGAACAATAAAAGACTATAAAACTGTCATCGGTAGGATTGTCCACACTCCACCATAGACTAATATCAAAAACTGAACGTAAAGGGATCACTAATAACTACTACTCGTATACAGAACAAACCTATTTATAGATAAGTTCAAGAAATGGATAAAAAAACGACAACAATCAACTGTCTCAACTATTTTTGACTACGAAAAATATATTTAGAGTCCAAAAAAAATGTATTAAAGGATTTTCACTTTAGTGACTCGGTTTTACACATGTGTGTAATTCCGAAAAAATTTTGAAATAAAATATAACTTTATATCGACTGATTGTTACACTGTCAAAGTCCACCTGTCGTTTCCCTGAGTCGGTATGTATATGTACATAGGTAAAAGGGGGTGTGAGGGGAGGGTAGGTCCGACGGTGCATTGTGACTCGTCTCAAGGGACACGAGACGTCATTCAGGAACAACCAATAGGTACAATTTATATCGCGACGTGTGTACAGTTAGGGGTTGAGGGATTGATAGGGAAGGGGGTAAGGACCACAGGGGTGTAGTGGGGGGTCGTTGGTATCAAACAAGGGATTCTGAACATACAGACAAATACAGAACATTTATTCAAGTAAAACATAGTAAAGAAGAATCTCAGACGTATATACTTTACAGTATGTTATAAAGAGGAAGAGACAGACTGAAGTCACCTCAATCTTAAAATCTGATGAGTTCAAAACAACCTAGTGTATACAACTCCATCTACGGATCTTTGTCTTAAACCAGTATTAGATATGTTTTGCACCTGACCCCCGTTAGTCTCACTTTTTTAATTACAGATTTGAGTTGTTCTCAACAGTGACTTCACACCTCATTCTGTCCGGTTGAGTTTCCTCTCACGAAACACGTTCCGACAGACTACAGGAGTCTCTCGTCACCGAAACTAATTCCGACTCTCTCGCAAGAACATAGCGGTCCAGAAACCCGAAGACTTTCCTACGTCCCCTGGAACCCGAGTTAGTCAACGAAACGGACCGAAACATAAAAGAGTCTTTAGGATAAGGAACTGAGGACACTTTGATTCGTTGATTGTAAGGAAGGTCCTCAAAAAACAGAGGAATAACATACTTACCGGTATCTATGATCTGTTCACAGTTATGAGTGTCAAAGAATGTGGGTCTCGAGGGTGTCTTCATAAGAGTAATAGTCTTCAAGACCTTCGAAGTTATTTTTCCTAGACTAGAAACGTAGTGTAATCTCTTAGTAGTGCCACGGACGGTGTAGTACCACGGTACCATAGGAGATAAACAAAAGATCTCTTGTATGAATAGAGAAAGCAAAATTGTCACTAATATGTATAATGGTCAGGACTCCGTTTACTCTCTAAGAGTTTGACAAATGACTCTCTTCAGTCAATTTGTTCGATGTCAAACAGTCAACCCGTCTTATAGGTCTACAGATTTCGTCGGTCCATAAATTCGAATAGAATCTAAGTCAGTACCAAAGATGTCAGATAGAACGAATTGTGTCTACACTTAGTGAAATTCACATAATATAATAAATGGAAAGACTTTACCTTTACCTTTTATGTCAACAACGTTGAAGGAAAGGACTCATGTGGATGTCTCTTCGACAAAAGACCAAAACAAAAAATTTAAAAAAGAACTTTATGTCAACTAAATGTACAACTTAATTAAAGACGACATATGGTACTACTAAGTCATATGTATGTATCTATGCAAGAAAAGTATATATACAAAAAAAGTAATGTCGAATAGTATCTTACAACTCATATGAAGAGATAGGACATGTCAGTCTGGAACAACAAATAGGAAAGACGTATATTATCAAACATAGACGGTTGGGATTTAAGGGTGAGGTAGGGACAGAGTGAATAGGAAGGGTGCCCATTGGTGTTTAGACAAGAGGCACAGACCCTCAGACAAAGAAAAACAAGTCAAACCAAGTCAGTGAGTCAGTACAGACTGAGAAACGCTGGGATACCTGACGTCGTGTGGTCCGAAGGGACAGGTAGTGGTTTGGGTCTCAAATGAGTATTTGAGTACAGGTAACTCAACGACTATGGTAGATGGGTAGAGTAGGAGAGAACAGGGGAAGAGGAGGACGGTAGTTAGAAAGACTCGTGTTCCCAGAAAAGTTTACTCAGTCAAGAAGTGTAGTCCACCGGTTTCATGACCTCAAAGTCGAAGTTGTAGTCAGGAAGGTCACTTAAAAGTCCTGACTAAAGGAATTCCTAACTGACCAACCTAGAGGAACGTCAGGTTCCCTGAGAGTTCTCAGAAGAGGTTGTGGTGTCAAGTTTTCGTAGTTAAGAAACCGTGAGTCGGAAGAAGTGTCAGGTTGAGAGTGTGGGTATGTACTAAGGTTCTTTTTGGCATCGAAAGTGATCTACCTGGAAACAACCGTTTCATTACAGAGGCGAAAAATTATATGACAGATCCAACCAGTATCGAAAAGAAGGTTCCTCATTCATAGAAAATTAAAGTACCGACGTCAGTGGTAGACGTCACTAAAACCTAGGAGTTTTTATTTTAGAGTGACAAAGGTAACAAAGGGTGAGACAAACGGTACTTCACTACCCTGGTCTACGGTACTAGAAGCAAAAGACTTACAACTCGAAATTCGGTTGAAAAAGTGAGAGGAGAAAGTGAAAGTAGTTCTCCGAGAAATCAAGAAGTGAAAGAAGGTATTCCCACCACAGTAGACATATAGACTCCAATAATTATAAAGAGGGTCGTTAGAACTAAGGTCGAACACGAAGTAGGTCGGACCGTAAAACGTAATATATGAGACGTACATTCAATTTGTTCGTCCGACTGTTATATGTCGGAACTGTATAAGGAAAGGACTAAACCTTGGTCAGACAACAAGGTACAGGTCAAGATTGACAACATAGAACTGGACGTATGTCTAAAGAGTCCTCCGTCCAGTCCACCAGACCACAAGGGTGGAGACCTTCTTAAAAGGTGTCAAACAACACTAGGTGTGTTAGTTTCCGAAACCGTATTAGTTATTTCGTCTTTATCCACAAAAAGACCTTGAGAGAACGAAAAAGCTACTAGGTCACCTGCGACCGTTAAACTAGAGACCAAGGAGACGGAAAAGATTTTGGTCGAACTTGTAGACCTTCAAGTGCCAAGTACATGATGACTTCGGACTGAACCTCTTAAAACTGAACCGATCACACACTCTACTCACGTTAACACGCCATCAAACTCGTAAGAAACCGTAACGGAAAGAAACCCTAACCTTACTTCTGAGTGGAAAAGGTCAGGACACCGGTGACTACGCAAAAGGTTTAAACGACCGTATAACTCACGTTGTGAAAGTGTCGTAGTAGAAAATCCTAAACTTTATCGAGTTAAGTTTAAGATAGTGGAGGTGATCGAAACAAGTATCACTACGAAGGATTCCGGGTGCACTGAAGTGTAAGGTCCTACAGACCGAGATCCACTCCCTAGTGTGGTAGCACCAATAGACCCAGTACTTCTAGAGAAAACATATCAAGAAAATACATAAGAACGGTGGAGAAGAATTATAGAAGACGAAGACGTTTTCATCCTTCAGTTCTATGGACCTCATTGTCCGTTCTTGTATGGTATAGACAAGAAATAACTCGGGTAGAAACGTACTTTACAAGGGAACCATAGAGATTAAAAGAACTTCTCTAGCGATCAGACAGGGTAAGACAACAAAAGGAGATAAAGAAACGTAACTAGTGACTCCTTCCGAAAGAATAAGGGGGAACGATAAGAAACCTTGAGACGTAAGTCTACCCATATAGAAAGGAAAAGAGGAACGGAAATCGAAGAGAAGAAAAGAGTCGATAAACATTCCAGAGGAGTCTGTTGGTGAAACGGAAAAACGTAAATAAAAAGAACCCCTACCAGAACTAGGGATGGAGGACATGTTACAGTGCAGGTATCAAGGAGTCCGTGAGATAGTCTAGATTAGGGAACTTAGATAAAGAGTGAAGGTGACATATTAGTATTCCCTAAACTAAATCCAGTATGGACTTATCACCAAAAGGGATGAAAGAAGTTAAATTCAGACTTAAACCGTTATTCATCAAGTACTAGACTCGGTGTCAGTCGAGGGTCAGAATAAAAACGACTGACGTATCTCGAAGAGGTAGAAACCGACGGTTCTTATATTAGTCAGATTAAAACGATAACTGGTAGACCACTACAGGTACACATCTCAGAAGAGAAGACAACAACCTTCTCCGACAAACAATACTGGTCACACAAGAAAACCGTTTTAAGACAATCGGAAACTGGACGAAGTAAAACATGATGTTCCGGTTTAAACGGACAATGAGGTCCATAGAGAACTGAAGGATGAAAACGTAAGGTCAGGAGAGATTACTATTCCTGTAGAAAAAACCCACAATCAAGATCTTTCAGAACATCCAGAAGTATCTTGGTAAGCTAAAGTCGAAGAAGTCGTAATGACCATCCCCGTATCTGAACTTAATGACACTATAACTTACCAAACGGAACCTTTACTTGTCTCTAGTAAGACAACCAAAACTCTAACGTAGGTTCATGACGTAATACCTGAGAATAATTGATACTACCGATGAGGTAAAGAAGAGTCCCTAAGAACAGGTATCAACATCCATATCCCAGTAGACTCAATTTAAGTAGGCAAGGTCAGGTAAAATCAAGTGACTAAGGATTTTACAGTCACAAGTGAGAATGGTAGAGGACAAACTGGTGAAGGTTAAACGGAACTAAGTACCTGGATTGTAAGTCCCAAGGACACGTTATAACAAGAAATATCGTAGCCTGAAATGAAGGTAGTGGTCAGTGTAGGTGTCGACCCACAACAAAAACGAAACCGAGACAGAGAAGTAAGAAAGGTCTCAATAAAGAGGTGACTAGAGGATATCGTATAACCCGTGGACGGCTCGATCCCTCAAGTAGAAAGTCACAGGATAGAAAAACGGTAAAGTATGACAAGTACCCCAAGAGTCCCGTTCTTATGACTTCACCAAACGGTAAGGGAAGAGGTCACCTGGTGCAAAAAAGTCTTGAGAGGTGGTACTGGACAGACAGAACCCATCGGGATGTACCGTACCAAGTATCAAAGTAACTCAATCTGTTCCGACACCAGGTACACTAGTCAAACCAATCAAAAGACACTAATACCAAAAAGTAAGACAGACGGGAGACTACTTATTCCTATTCTCCGAATACCTTCGAAGGACTACCCTCTTTGACTGATTCCCCCTTTGACCCAGAACAAGACTACCCACCCCGGTACAAGTAATTTTTCTAAATTAGGTTAAAAGACAACTATCCTTCCCGACACAAGGGAGGGACAACAAACTGGACTCGGGTTGATACCACCTCCTTTGCTATACGAGCAAACACAACACAAAATCTAAGGTGGACATTCACTATAGTGTACCATAAGCAGAAAGGGAAAGACTGAATGAAGTGAATCGCACTATCAGAGACACAACAACGTCTTACGACCAAAGTTAGAGAAATACCGACTCGTCGTAAGGTGACAGATGTACATGGTGTAGAAGAAATAGGTAAGTACAGTCACTCGAAAATCCAAGGAGGGTGCAGAACCGATAATACTTATCACGACGATACTTGTATCCCCACGTACGTAGAAGAACTTAATATAAGAACAGGTCTTAGGAACAAAAGTTTCTGGTATATCGTTTTCTGCTTAGGGGAACGACCCGACTCCCTCCGAAGGAATATGATGGATTTGGGGGGTTTCACCGAGAATTAGGAAAGGTCTTTCCATCTCAACCCGGATCTAAAGATTACACAGGGAACAAACAAAAGGAAAAACTAAACGAGAAGAGAACTTTAGACAACAAACTTTCCCAACAAATTTCGAAAATTTTTGAGTGATCTTCGTTTCGCCTTTTACACTATTACCTAGTAATTGGGTCTTCGTACAAAGATTGGCTACAACTGTAAATAAGTACTACAAAAGACAGACAATGGCAAATGGCCTTGAGGTGGTCCCTAAATAAGAGTAACGTAGTTTCGAGAAGGGAAGTCGGTCGAAACCGATCCGATATGACGACCAAAATAGACATAAGTTTGAAAACTACAAAACAAGTAGTACCTAAGAAAAACGTAATTAACACTGGAAAGGCTTTTGTAACGTATTTTAACATGAGTAGAACTAAGGACTCAACAAACTTTAGGACACTTAAAACGGGAGTTCCTCTCACGGAGTGTGGGTAGTGGGATCTATTGATTGTTGGTTTGGAGTTTAGAATTACTGAATGTTTTTGTTTTTATAAATAAAGAATGAGTATAAAGAGACCCCACTGTCCAGTCGACGTTGAAACTACCTGGGTCGATCCGAGACGAGTCGACCCGAGGTGTACAGAAGAAAAAGGTGTTCACATTTTCCCTCACCTTCTCATTTAAAATGTACAAATCTCCTCAAAAGGAAGTAGGGTTTCAGTACAGAAACAAAAAAACAAATAAACCAAAACGAATAAAACAAAACAAAAAATTACTCATTTACACACAAGATTCGACTTTTAGTGTAAACAAAAATAAACGGAAGTCTCAAGAATAAATTTTACAAAAAGAAAATAGGGTTTACTATGGAGTAGTATCTTCTTTTATGTTTATTCCTTTTCATTCTTTATTTTTAACATAGGTATTTGGTTTATACAGTTTCAGTACATAAGAGAGTGTACATGACGGTTTAACATTTACATACATATTAGGAATATGGTCATTTTTAAACTGAAATGTAGACTTATAGATGTACATTAGAGGAAAACACTCCCTCCAACACGGAAAGGAAAAAAAAAAAAAAATTGATAATTAAAACATTACCCCATATTGGTCAATTGTTATGACACTATTAAAGTCCACTTGTCGTTTCCCTGAGTCGGTATACATATGTACATAAATGAGAGGGGGGTTTGAAGGGAGGGTAGGTCCGACGGTGTATTGACTCGTCTCAAGGTACTCGATATGTCATCCAGGAACAACCAATAGGTAAAATTTATATCGTCGCACATGATGTACATTAGAGGAAAAAATTTTTACAATAAAATGACTGATTGTTCGTGTACCTTTCTACGAGTCGTAGTAGTTAGTGATCCTTTTACGTTTAGTCACGGTGTTATACTATGGTGAAGTGTGGATGATCCTCCCGTTCTTATATTTTGTTACCTTTTATTGTTCACAACCACTCCTATAATCCATTGACCTTGGAATATACGACGTCAATCCTTGTATTTTACCACGTCGGTGACACCTTTTATCAGACCACAAAGGAGTCATTTAATTTGGATCTTAATGGTATACTGGGTCGGTAGAGTACGGATCCATACATGGGTTTTCTTGACTTTTGGTTCCCAAGTTTGTTTTTGAACATGAGTTGAGAAACAACACCGTAATAGGAACCCTTTATTAGTCTAATAGGTAATTGTACTTATCTACTTATTTTACTTTACATAGGTATTATTCTTTATACTAACCCAATATTTTTCCCTACTTCGTGACTATTTACGATGTACTTGCTTGAAACTTTTGTGACACGATTCACTTTCCTCGACCTGTGTTTTCCAGTGTATACTCAGGTGAATATACTATACAGGATTTATCCGTTTAGGTGTCTCTCTAGGTCCTCGACCTTCCACCTCCTCTTTTCTTTTCAACTGACAATTACCCATACCCAGAGGAAAGTCCATTGTTCATCTATCTCCTCTCGACCAACATGTTGTGATACTTACATAATCTACGTACCCTAGTTTTAGTTCAAAAACTACGTTTATTTTTGTCCTGATCAATAAGAGAAAATGTCTATTTTTAACTTTCGTTAACCGTCGTTCTGGGTCACACCTGCGTTAATTTTGACTGTCGTGGATGTCCATTAATACTCTTCAGAGAATCTTTGTGGTATCACAATCTCTAAGTCTATGTGAAATTTTTCACGTTTTGCGGTCTACAACATTAATATACAGTTCAGGTAATTGGGGTAGGGAAGACCTATGAACCATCGAAACCAAAGGAAACAAATCAACGAGTCACAAACTGTTTCTCACGTTGAAAGGGAAGATACTATTTACCAAATTGAGAATGTGTGAACTTCGTTGTCCCCCGGACATAAGTAGGTGAGAAAGTAAGTGGGATAAAAATCTGTAGTAGAGGATTGACTGTAAACATTCAGTAAATTACGAATGTCGGAGAATCTTTTATACATATGACAATTGATCTTCACCGTCGTACCGTTTGTCTTTTACCCCTGAGGTTCCTGTGACTAAAACTCTGGACCGAGGTGGTTAGACGAATGAAAAGACCTTATTCATTGACTCAGAGAAACTTGGAATCGAAAGAATAGACATTTTACCTGTGACGTATAACCTGTGAGTTCTGTCTACTTCTGTTGTACTTTCCATTTCTCAGGCTTTTCGAACTCCACTCCAATTTGAGTACTATAAGAAGTCACTCCAGTCGGGTCAAAGAAAAAAAAAAAATTAGCAGTAAACAAAGCGACACAACCCAGAATCTTCACCGTACGAGTCAGAAGTAACGTCGTACACTCTAGAACAAGGGACTGGTCCCTAATTTGGGTCCACGGGACGAAACCCTCGAGTCTCAGAATAGGTGACCTGGTGGTCCCTTTAGGGGTCGGGTCCAAGAATTACGATCAACAGGTAATCCTAATGGACTTTTTTTAAATTTGATGGGTGGAAACACTAAGACAAGTAATCAGACCCCACCCCGAGTCTGTAACTATAAGATTACGGTGCCAAGAGTCTGAAACTTTCATTTTCAGTAAGTCAGCACAGACTGAGAAACGTTGGGGCACCTGACATCTCAGGTACTTTAAGAGGTCTGGTCTTATGACCTCACCCATCGGAAAGGGAAGAGGTCCCCTAACAGGGTCGAGTCCCTAGTTTGGGTCTAGTGGACGTAACGTTCGTCTAAGAAATGGTCGATTCGGTGTTCCCTTCGGGTTCTTATGACCTCACCCATCGGATAAGGAAGAGGTCGTCTAGGAGGGCTGGGTCCTTAACTTGATCCTAGAGGACGTAACCTCCGCCTAAGAAATGGTTGACGTGATAGTCCCTCGGTAAACGTTTGTATTCTTAGTGGATTTCTCAAACCCTCTTATGGGGGTCTCAAAGACTAAGGGATCCAGATCCTGACCCGACTTTTAAGTGTAAAGATTCAAAGGGTCTACTACACCAATGACCCCTGGATGGGTGAACCTCTTTAGTAAGTTGCACATAAATCTTTCCTAATCATCTTTTACGGTATTCCCGTAAACTCACATATATACAAAAAGAGAATGATTGGCTCCTTGCATTATAAAGTAGTGAGACTTTAAGGAGAAATAAAATAATTCGTACACGTCTCCTAAGAGTATTTTATATACACAATTCTTTAACTGTGATCTCTAACGAGGGGATCCTCCCCTTGACTATTTACATAAAGAGTGACTTATGTAAACCATGACTTATTTAAAACGTAGTATACGTTAACAAATGTTTACTTATTTAATTAATTTCATTTAGGTTATTTTAGAACCGAGTTGAATTACTCATTGTTTTTATTATCTCCTTAGTACGAGGGACCGGGAATGATGTTTCTAAGTCATTCGTTTTATCACACTATGACCGGGTTTTGGTTTGTATATCTAGTTACCTTATCTTATTTTCCGGGTCTTTATTTGAGTACACGAATACCATTTAATCAGATACTGTTTCCTCCGTTCTTATATGTTACTTCTTCTCTGTCAGAGAAGTTATTCACCACGACCCTTTTGATCTGTCGATGTCCATTTTCTTACTTTAATCTTGAAAGAGATTGTGACATATGTTTTTGTTTAAGTTTTACCTAATTTTGAGATTTATACTCTGCTCTATGATATTTTAAGGATCTCCTTTTGTACCCGTCTTGTGAGAAACTGTCTTTAGAGTCGTTATAAAAACATAGGGACAGGATTTCGTTTCCTTTGTTTTATTTTTCGTTTATCTCGGATAATTGGAATTTTCGGAAACGTGTCTTTCCTTCAGTATTTGTTTTACTTTAATATTGAATATCTGATCTTCCTTTATAAACATTTACTACAATGGTTGTTTCCGAATGAAAGATTTTACATGTTTACCGAGTATGTCGAATTATAAAATTTTTTAGTTTTTTACCCGTCTTCTAGATTTATCTGTAAAGAGGTTTCTTCTGTATGTCCACCGGTGTCCGTGTTCTTTTCTACCAGTTATAGTGACTAGTACTCTCTTTACGTTTAGTTTTGATCTCACTCTATAGTGGAGTATGGTCTGGCTCACCGACAGTAATTTCCACTCTAATTGTATAAGTGTGATGATATATATTTTATCTATTTGTTCCTGGATGACATATCGTGTCTCTTAATGTCAGTTATAGAAGTTCATTGGATATTACCTTTTATTGGACTTTTTCCTATATATATAGAAAGACTTAGTGAAACAACATACGACGATGACGACGATTCAGCGAAGTTAGCACAGGCTGAGACACGGTGGGGTATCTACCTTCGGGTGGTAGGGGCCCTAAGAGGTCCGTTCTTGTGACCTCACCCAACGGTAAAGGAAGAGATTACGTACTTCCACTTTTCACTTTCACTTCAGCGAGTCAGCACAGTCTGAGAATCGCTGGGGTACCTGACGTCGGGTGGTCCGAGGGGGTAGGTACCCTGGGAGGTCCGTTCTCATGACCTCACCCCACGGTAACGGAAGAGGGTGAAACGACATATGGACTTTGATTAGGTTATAACATTTAATTGATATAAAATTAAAAATTTACCAATAATTTAGATTATCTCTTTGGGGACTTATATAATATATACTCATAGTAGAAGGGGTATAACCTTAAGGGGTTATAAGGAACCTAACGGGATTTTAATTAAATTCGTTAGTATTTATTCAACAAAAAAAATTCCTGTCTTCTTACTATCCTTCCTCTCCTCTCTCTTTACCTTTCCTTTCCTTTCTTTGTACTCGTCCATATGATTTCAAACACTAAACCCGACTCAGTTGAAGTAAAAAGTCCTCTTTTTTTTAGTGTAATCTCTTGATTTATTTATAGTCCTAATTTTCCATGTCTTATTTACGTTATATTCCTTTCCGTAGTTCCTATTTAATAGTCAACTATTGTGAAATTCTAAGGGTGTGGTGTTTCTGAGTCCTCTTTTCTCTCTTCCTTTTATATAGATAGACGGACACTCTCGACCTAACCTACCACCTATTCTTTTGTCCATTTTATATAAATAAAAATTAGAAATGTACAACATATATAACTTCCAATCCACAAACAACAAATTAGTAATTCAGTAAAAACGTTGGGATACCTGACGGTCTGAGGAGTCAGGTACCCTATAGGACCCGTTCTTATGACCTCACCCAAAGGTAAAGGAAGACATCCCCTAGAAGGGTTGGGTTCCTATCTTGGTCACAGAGGACGAATCGTCCACCTAAGAAATGGTGACTCAGTGGTCCCTTCGGGTTTCCTCTTTGTCTCTTTTAAAAGTTAATATTATTCATTATCTTTCACTTACTGTGAAGTGGCGCGTTCAAATCCGAAAACCGGACTTCTCCCGCTACACTTTGATGTTTATCGTATTACCACAGGACCAAAACGAAGACTATAAAGACTTAATTCTTCGGTATTTTCTCGGACCCTGACCCCTTTCCTCCCGACAACCGTAAACCTGTTTATTCAGAAACCTCAATCGTTGACAGAGGTTTCGACGTCGAACCTTTGACAGCTCGTCTTGTGGGTCGGTGGCCACGAGTCCGTACTGAAAGACGGGGAAAGGAAACACAACAAGTCAGCGAGCGGCACAGACTGAGAAACGCTGGGGTACCTGACGTCGTGCGTCCGAAGGGAAATATTGGATCGTTAATTATAATATAGGAATAACAATCTTCGAAGGGTAAGAAAAATGTACTTTACTAATCTTAGATCTTACACAAGTGACAAATTACTTTTTGCCTAAACACAATCACTTCAGGATGACGTGTTAGTCTTTAGATTTTTCATCCTTTAAAAAGTTTTCAATTCAACAAGTTCAAAGAGTCTTGAAATCATCAGAACAAGAAAAATTGTACTTTTCTGTTTATACTAATGAATATAAAATACTCCACATTATCTATATAATCAAGGAGTACATTTAAAGTGAACGACGACGACGACGATTCAGTGAAGTCAGCACAGGCTGAGACACACTGGGGTATCTGCCTTCGGGTGGCCCGAGTTCGAATGAATTTAACTTTTGCCCGGATGAATTGATTGGTGGTACCGGATCTCTCCAGGTCAATACAAAAGTGTATGGTGTACAGGACACACGTACCCCTGACAGAGGATATAACGAAGTGTAAGAGGTCTGTTAAGTGCCTTCCCGTTTCTGTTTGTTGACTGTTTACACATTTGTACAAGTAGGAACGGTCATTAGTCCCTTTACGTTTAACTTTAGTTTTCCTCTATGGTAAAATCCGAGTAACGTGTCCGTTTTTAAAATTTCGGTCTAAACTCAAACAACCTTTTACCCGTGGAGGTGTACGACGACCTTCTCAAATTTAACCGTGTTGGTGTGATCTCTCGTTAAATCATACACATTATTTCGATTACTAAGTATACGGGACTTCAAGTCATTAAGACGAGGGGAATTCAACCTTTGTACCGACGTGTAAATTTGAGCAATAGGGTCACCCGATAGTGGGAAATTCTTTGAGAACGTGTACACGTAGACCTTTGTTTAAGTTTTTATAAGAATCGTTGTAACCAATATTGACGTTTTCTTAACAGGTTGTCGTACGTACAGGTAATCGACCTCCAGCCAAGTCAAGTCAAGTCAGCGAGTCAGCACAGGTTGAGACGTTAGGGTACTTGGCGTCGTACGGTCCGGAGGGACTGGTAGTGGTTGAGGCCTCAGGTGGGTTGGTTTGGGTACAGATAGATCAACCACTACGGTAGGTTGGTAGAATAGGAGACAGTAGGGGAAGAGGAGGACGGAAGTTAGAAAGCGTCGTAGTCCCAGAAAAGGTCACTCAGTTGAGAAGCGTAGTACACCGGTTTCATAACCTCAAGTCGAAGTTGTAGTCAGGAAGGTTACTTGTGGGTCCTGACTAGAGGAAATCCTACCTGTCCAACCTAGAGGAACGTCAGGTTCCCTGAAAGTTCTCAGAAGAGGTTGTGGTGTCAAGTTTTCGTAGTTAAGAAGCCACGAGTCGAAAGAAATATCAGGTTGAGAGTGTAGGTATGTGCTGGTGACCTTTTTGGTATCGGGACTGATCTGTCTGGAAACAACCGTTTCATTACAGGGACGAAAAATTATACGATAGATCCAACCAGTATTGAAAGGAAGGTTCCTCATTCGCAGAAAATTAAAGTACCGATGTCAGTGGTAGACGTCACTAAAACTTCGGGTTTTTTTATTTCAGACTGTGACAAAGGGGTAGATAAACGGTACTTCACTACCCTGGTCTACGGTACTAGAAGCAAAAGACTTACAACTCGAAATTCGGTTGAAAAAGTGAAAGAAGAAAGTGAAAGTAGTTCTCCGAGAAATCAAGAAGGGGTGAAAGACGGTATTCCCACCACAGTAGACATATAGACTCGAATAACTATAAAGAGGGCCGTTAGAACTAAGGTCGAACACGAAGGAGGTCGGGTCGCAAAGAGTACTACATGAGACGTGTATTCAATTTATTCGTCCCACTATTATATGTCGGAACTGTATGAGGAAAAGGATAAACCTTGGTCAGACAACAAGGTACAGGTCAAGATTGACAACGAAGGACTGGACGTACGTCCAAAGAGTTCTCCGTCCAGTCCACCAGACCATAAGGGTAGAGAAAGTCTTAAAAGGTGTCAAAATAACACTAGGTGTGTCAGTTTCCGAAACCGTATCAGTTATTTCGTCTTCATCTACAAAAAGACCCTGAGAGAACAAAGAAGTTACTGGGTCGCCTACAACCGTTAAACTAGAGACCTCTTGTCTCTTTATTTAATACTACATCAGTGAGTCTTTTGATTACTTTGACGTGGTTGACGACCCTGGACGTTGTTGTACTGACGTAAAGCATCTACATTAAAACTATTCGTCAACCGTCGTGTCTCGTGTACACTATCTTTAGATGTAGTGTTGGGTCTCAGATTAGTATCGACGAGAGGGTCCGTTTCCCGACACGGGATCTAGACCGGACCGAACCTTACAACGCAAACACGGGACACAAATTAACCCTGTAGGGAGAAGACGAGAGTCTTCAACCGTGAGAACCAGAGTCTAGAAACCTCAGTCTAACTCTGAATTCGGTAAGTGAGGGGACCAGGAGTCCGGTAACCCAAACCTGATCTTGGTGTGGTATTACAAGGACCCATAGGTCGAACGTCTGTCTTCTAGTACTCGGAAGAGTCGGAAGTATAAGCGTACTCCACTAGGGAGTTTTATCCATAGAAAATTACGCATAGGAAACCAGGACGAAGAAACCTTTTGGGATTGATTATGTCCCTAATTCATAAAGTCTTAGACGGTCCAAATCCGCACGGAAGGGTGTGTTTCGGTCTGAACTAAAGGTACAAAAAGTTAATGTCAATCTATCTTTAATTCCTTGAGTTTTCCGTCTCTGATTGGGTTTCAGGAGTCGGAGGAAAATAAAGAACTTTGTTCTCGTGGTTCTTAGGATCCATAAGGACAGAGAAGGGGAGGGGAGACAGAAGTCACTATATATCTACCGGTTCCCGAGTCTTGACCGAGGTAAGTGCAGAGAAACCCTCGTCTACTCTCTCCTCGGTAGAAGATGGACGGGGACTCGGTGACAGGTGTGTTCACCCACTGGTGAGTTTTCTCCCGTTTCACAAAACCCCCCTTCCTCCTCTACAAGTCTGTAGGAAAAACGAAAGAAGTCTCTTCTGAAGTACTCGATTTAGCACTATCGATTAATAGTAAGGGGACCTTCGTGACTCCCCTCCCAATAAAGAGGGATAAGATATTATTTTTCTTTCATTTGTGTCAGAGAGGTTATTTTCCCTCCACCCCTGGTTGACAATGGACCCTTAATCTTCTGACAACATATAAGACAAGGTCACGGTGTTTATATCACCATTGTCGAAGTCAAGTCAAGTCAAGTCAGCGAGTCAGTACAGGTTGAGAAACGCTGGGGTACTTAACGTCGTGCGGTCCGGAGGGACAGGTAGTGGTAGAGGGCCTCAAGTGAGTCTGAGTACAGGTAGCTCAGTCACTACGGTAGGTCGGTAGAGTAGAAGACAACGGGGAAAGAGGAGGACGGGGGTTAGGGAGGGTCGTAGTCTCAGAAAAGGTTACTTAGTTGAGAAGCGTACTCCACCGGTTTCATGACCTGAAAGTCGAAATCGTAGTAAAGAAGGTTTCTATAGGGTCCCAACTAGAGGAAGTCTTACCTGACCAACCTAGAGGAACGTCAGGTTCCCTGGGAGTTCTCAGAAGGGGTTGTGGTGTCAAGTTTTCGTAGTTAAGAAACCGTGAGTCGGAAGAAGTGTCAGGTTGAGAGTGTAGGTATGTACTGGTGTCCTTTTTGGTATCGGAACTGGTCTGTCTGGAATCAGCCGTTTCATTACAGAGACGAAAACTTATACGATAGATCCAACGAGTATTGAAAAGAAGGTTCCTCATTCGCAGAAAATTAAAGTACCGATGTCAGTGGTAGACGTCACTAAAACCTCGGGTCTTTTTATTTCAGACAAAGGTGACAAAGGGGTAGATAAAGGGTACTTCACTACCCTGGTCTACGGTACTAGAAGCAAAAGACTTACAACTCGGTTGAAAAAGTGAGAGGAGAAAGTGAAAGTAGTTCTCCGATAAATCGAGGAGAAGTGAGAGACGGTATTCCCACCACAGTAGACGTATAGACTCGAATAACTATAAAGAGGACCGTTAGAACTAAGGTCGAACACAGAGAAGGTCAGGTCACAAAGAGTACTACATGAGACGTATCTTCAATTTATTCGTCCCACTGTTATATGTCGGAACTGCGTGAGAAAAAGGATACACCTTCGTCAGACAACAAGGTACAGGTCAAGATTGACAACGAAGGACTGGTCATTGTCGAATCACCAATTCATAATCTGAGACCTTGGTCTGAAGGGACCAAGACTAAGTTCAAAACGACGAACGATCGACATGTAGTAGGAACCCTTTGTGAACAGTGAAAGACACAGAATTACAACAGGAGATATTTTACCCCGATTATGACTATCGTGGTTTGGGGATCCTGACACTACTCCTAATTTACTCAATACGTCCACTTCACCAACCTCGACGTGACCATGTGTAGATTTACTCACAAGAAACAACAATCATAACAACTACAACAAGACCCTTCCTTTTATTTATGGAAACACCTTAGAATCCATTATTATTGTCATAAACGTCAGAAGAATAAGGTTTAACCTACGATCTGGAGTACTTTCTCTACCTTATTGTATCCTTAAAGGTCGTGACCCCTTTCCGGTTATTCCCTCTGTAAAACCGGTTTCTCGAACAGCCCCCCGGGACTCATTGGAGTACACCCGTCAAAGAATGAGACGGAGAAATGGGATGACACTGGAGACCGTGATTGGGTGTCGAATACCGACACGGGTTTGACCTAATTGTTTACCTAGACCCTTGGAGGAAAGGTGGGTCTAGTGGACGGGACCCAAAGGTCATTCGGTGACTCGGGTCAAACTTAAACTTCTCAAGTAAGGGTCCACATGTCGACCTCTCAGACTACAAGGTGGTACACAGAGAGTGTCATCTACGAGGACGGTAAGACTTGCGTGACTTTAGAGAGAGAGACTACTTAAGTACAAGAGGATTCGACGTGAGGATCTGATGCCTCGAGATCTCAAATACTACGGTAAAGTTTATGTAAGAGAGAGAGTAAGGTCGAGAATTTAATGTGTAAGTAAGGTGACAAAGTATTCGTTCTTTTTTTTTCTAGTCTCTCCGGTTTCGTTGTCTTGACCTTGGGTTTGGGTCCAAAGGAGATTTGGGTTCTGGAAAGGTAATGTAGAGTCAGTGGAGTGAGAATTGTCTAGAATGAGGTCTCTGAAGTGAACTCCCATAGAGTCGATTGGTGTCAGGAGAATGCACGCAAGAATCACAATATCGCGAAAATAAAAGTAAGTAATATGAAGAAAACTATTAAATTGGAGTAGCTTTAATTTCTTCGTACTAGGAGTTTATGTTTCTTAAAGGTGACTTCTCGTTATGTTATAGGTTTAATACGTCAGACAGTTTACTATAGTAGTAAGTAAGTACTAAAAGTTGATCTGTATAACTCGTAGACGATATACGGTCCTCGTCATCATTTCGTCCGAGGTAGTGGTCTGTCTAGTCCTCCCCTAGTCTCTTTGTCTTTTTATTCTTGTATCTCAGCAATTCACGAGACGGCTTTCCTTCGTATTTCACGACCCGGTCCCACCCCGACCCTCCCGTACTCTTTCCCTAAATTACACGGGGCCCTCTCCCACAAATCCCTTGCACGAAGGTCCTACTACCAGATCCATTCAATATTTACGACTCTGTGATCCGTCCGTTTCCTACCCTCACCCCGTCAATGTCACACGAGTACACACACATTCACACACACAAGATACCCCTGAGTGGGTCTTGGGGACTTAAACATACTTCTAATAGTATCCGACTTTTGTAAACTATAAGTCATTTCTGTCTTTTTTCGGAAGAGCCTCGAGGTGAATAGACTGATTTTCGTCGTTGAAGACTCTTTGCTCCGTTGGTATTTGGGGGAGAGGTCCCGCAAAGTACCGGTACTCCTTCGACCTTTCTGGTGAGAGTGGACGGATTAGTTTGTAACGTTTGAAAGAGTAGAGAACAAACACCGAGATTTTTAGGTAAACAGAAACGATCTCTGTAAATAAACAAGAAAGATCTCTTCGGACAAGAAGGGGGAAAAAAGGAGATAATTTAATCCATATATTTGGAATTTGGTAAATCGTTCGATCGACAAAAAACAATCGTGACCATACGTATGTCTATGAAAAACAGATAACTAGACAGAGAACAGTCAACTTAAGTGTCCGGGATTTTTGACGTGGTACCTCCCATCTCTTTTCAGAAGGAACGGTTGTCGAGGTCCACCTCCTTATCGGGAACGTCTTCACACTCCCACACTCCCTCTCCGTGTCACGTAGGCTTCGTGTCACTCTCTAACTCACGCCGGCTCCGTTCCCTCTCGCACCCGCGTCGTTCTTTACTTCGACGTGACGACACTGTCAGTCGGTACTTCCGCGGCTCCTGACAGTGTTTACACGGAATTAGTTTATTATCCATTCCCAGTGGTAATCATGACCTCCTAAGACTTTCCTACAGTCTATACCGGTTTCAGATAGACGATAAGACGTAGTCTGACATAAATATCTGTCCCTGGATAGATATTGAAAATAATACTAATCGGGGTAGTCGTTTTTTCTAAACTCGTACGTAGGAGTCATAGACAAATAAAAAATTATTTCATGTATGGATATGATATCAAAGTATACAGAATGAGGACATTCTGACAAATGTTTTATATCGTACATGTTTTTTCCTTAAAATTTTTCTTATACATATAATATTACAGAAAGGTTTGGGGTATTAAAATTTGGAGAACCCCGTTTTCAAGGAAAGATAACCCTTACGGATGGAAGTCGTATACTTTACTTTATATCTAGATTACGACTCAAGAAACTTCCTTTTAAGTCTTCTACTCCGTCCTTTTTAACAAGGCTTTTTTTCGGGGGTCCTCTATTATCACTGTCGTCAGAGATAATCTGAAAATTCTCTTACCAAGAGAATCTTTGACTTAACAAAGAATCCTTTGAAAACTGGTACAGTCTTCAACTGAACAGAGGTATCAGTCTCTTCTGACTACAATCGTAAGTCACTTGTCCAGGTTCCTACCTACAGGTCTAGTCAGAGGATAATTAGTTCTTAACAGGATGGTCCGTAAGTATATACACTTTATAATCAAATTTAATATACTTTGAAATCAGAATGAGGTTAAATGAACAATTGTGTGTTATCAAAACTATGTATAATCGTACGATCAAAAATAAGATTGAAAGTACGTATGGAAACTGAACGTGAGTAACTGGACATGTAAATAAAAAAAGAAAAAAGGGTGTCGAAATAACTCCATGTTAACTGTACTTTTCAAACATGTAGGGCATACCTTATAGAAGATCAGAATAATGAAGAGAGAATAGATTTAAATAGACTGATGAAGTTCGGAAGATGACTCAACCCAGACTCACAAATGTATGACTTAAAATATAGTGAAGTAATGAATGAAACCCAAAAAACCAGAAGTAAAACGTCCATCCTATAATATAACTAACGTATTTCTCTTTATACTCATGTCCATTTACAATAAAAGATATGTAAAAGAAAATCCTATCGTTCAACCCACAATATTATTGTAATATTTTTTCACCATCAATCCCATCACTTATAAGAAGTATGATGACATAATCACTTACGTACAGTAATATGTGAACAGTTTTGGGTATCTTATATACCGTATTTCTCGCTTGGGACTACATTTGATACCTAAAGTCGATTATTATTATATAGTTAAAACTGAGTAGTCACCATTGTTTCCATGGAGTTCTTTCGTTTTATAATTAGTCCTTTTACAATTATTTCCCCTTCACAGTCCTCGTTCCCTCATATGGACACGAGAGAGAAGGGACATCGGGATTTTGACGAGTTTTTTATTTAAAAAATTTTAAATTCCGTTGTGACCGAGACTAACCGAACTCTCGACGACGAAATTTCTTTCTTGATGATGTATTTTTAAACTACACATAATTTTTTATATTGTATCTACTATTAACAAAAGGTTTGGAAGGTGAAGGGACCATATGAGTGGTCCTTGTAAAGACATAGATTTTACTCCTTATTGACACGTCTGAACAGAGAGACATCCTCTCCACTGTTTTAGTCCGTCAAAATTTTACAGACGACGGTTTCATATTACCGTTCTTTTCCTCCTCAGACAGTAAGTAAAGGATTTAATATTCGTAAGCTCTACGTACATAAAGAACCTTATTAATTTGAAAAACACTCACAAACGTGACGTATGATTAGATAGAGACTAAGACTGTCGACTTAACTTTGACGGTAAAGAGCGGATTGAAAGAAACCGACAAAAGGAGACTCATTAGTATAGAAAAATATATATATATATTCACTACCCAAAATTATGAAAGTAGTCCTACCCGAGTAACTGATAAGTATAAGACGAATATAACACGCCGTCGGTGTACCCTTCAGCATCATCCTAAAGTTTCGTCTTTTATCATTGAGACTACTCTTCTGACAATACACACCCACAAACCTTCAATACTTATACTCTAATTTGTTCGTTTAAGATAAAATTACTAAACACGTTTTACCTTTGCACTAAAACTCGTCTACCAATTTTTATAAGATTTCGTGAAAATAAGTTTCTTTTAATGTCTATAAATTTTTGGGGCTAAATAAAATCGAAATCAAAAGAACTTTTAACCTCTTCTTAAAAAACCACCCCTCCCCTCAACTTAATGTGTTTACTTGTAAAATCTTCTTAGTAAGTAAAATAACAAGAGAGAACGACGAAGAGAGGGACACTGATTACAGACATGGAGAAGAAAGGGTAGGAAGGAGAGGATGGGAGACAGGAATCATAGAGGACGTGACTGGGGAGGCCCACAGTAGATTTGAGTAGAAATAACATTGTAAGACGGGAGTAGGGACGGTCCCTTTCACGTAGTCTTACTTTAACCGTTCTAGAAAACTGTCGAACAGAAATGGGGAGACAACGGTCCTTTCCCTTTTACCGATAAATATACCAGGTAAAGGTGTTCGACGACAATTTAATACCCGGTTCAAGAAAATGATGTCACTAATTATAAAGAACTAACTGATGGACCGTCTGACGTGTCCCGATTAGGTTGGATCCTCGTTGACCCTAAAGGGATCTAGACCCGTCCCAAGTTATCTCGGAAGTGAACCTATAAGCCTTCACCCAAAAATAATAGCTTAAAACAAATGTGATTAACGTCCGACTATCATAACCCAACTTAGTATACCGTAACGATAGATATATAGTTTTTACCAGTTTATAGTCGTAACAGTATACCAAGTTGAAGTATCTGTTATTAATACACAACTAATCTTGACTTATCTGATAGTTTAGTAAGATATTTTCTACATTCCATCATATGACCTTTATGTCTGTGTGGCATTTGGTTATTTGATGTTTTGTTTGGGTAATTCTTATTTCTTTAAGAGTTGATTGTATCTTTCAAATCCGTTCCTCCATTTATTCTCTGCTTGTGGGATATCCAAGGAGGCGTTAACGTTGCCAAAACGATATGTGAACCTTCAATTGGAAGACGTGGTTTTGACATTGTCGTTACTGTTCTTGTAGGTTGTAAATACATAATACACGGACCGAACCACATACAAAATATATGTCACACGTAAATTCGGGATGGTGTTTCAATAGTCCCTTTAATAATAGGAGGAGAATATTTACTTTTTTCAATTTAAAATAATAGAACTTCCACTTTTGTCAGGTCAAAGAATCTCTATGTAATTTAACTTTTTTTTTTAAGAATTGGTATAATAGTCAGAGTGAACTCATTTACACCGTTTAGAAAATATCCCTATGTGAAAATTATCAGGAACCCGGTTCTAAGAGTTCGTTAGTCTTAGTGGCCCTCTGAAAGGGGATTGGGTTTTAAACCTGGGCACCCGATATCAGGTGGTTCGAGGAGGCAGGTACCCTAAGAGGTCCGTTCTTATGACCTCACCCAACGGTAAAGGAAGAGGTCCCCTAGAAGGGTTGGGTCCCTATCTTAGGTCCAGAGGGTGTAACGTCCATCTGCGAAATTGGAGACGTGGTGGTCCCTTCGGGAATTTATGTTCTTAGGTTCATGATTGTAGTTTCTAAAGTTCCCACCTTTTCTTCGGTCCAACTTTCTTCCCCCTCCTCCACCCCCCCACGTTTTCTCCACCGGAATGTCTGCAGAGGACGGTGGATGTCTATGGGATCACCGTTTATTAAAGTCAGTAAATTTTCAATTTTTGTTTGTGTCATTCCTCAGTTATGGTTTAAGTGTATTAAAAAAAAAAATATCAAAATCACAGATTCTTAAAGTGTAGATTCCATCTGGTCAGACGACGATGAGAAATGTAGTCCCTATGTCAGAGGAGGCGGACGACCCTACTTTTTCGACTACTTCGGGACGGTCATAAGATCCAATATAATGACCTAGGTCGATCTCATAGTCTTGTGGTTAACAACACGTAGGTATCGAACATAACAGAACTGAGACACCTGTGGGGAGAACCGTAGAGTTTAAGAACGGTGTCTCGAAAGGCTTCTAATGTAAAACCATAGCACAGGACCCCGTCTCAAAATATTTCATTCTAGACTGGTAACTGGTGGATATTGTCTTAGTGGAACCCCCAGACAAATCTTGAGTACGTGCACCCTCGAGAAGATATGAATTTCGGTGTGAAGAGCTGAAGTCACACGTATGTTTAGTGGACGCGTATAAATTGGAACAATTTTATTCCAAGATGACCTCACTCCGGACTCTAGGACGTGAAGAGTATTTGAGGATTCGTACAGTCATTACGACGGTACTTCTGGTGAGAACCTCCTCGTTTCTGTTTATCCCAGGTTTAGACATTCCGGTGGGGAAAGCGGGGGGGAGAGGGCGGAGGAGGGGGAAGAAGAAAGTTGGACCGAAGAAAAGGTGGGAACTTTAGAAACTACAATCATGAACCTAAGAACATAAATTCCCGAAGGGACCACCACGTCTCCAACTTCGCAGACGGACGTTACACCCTCTGGACCCAAGATAGGGACCCAACCCTTCTAGGGGACCTCTTCCTTTACCGTTGGGTGAGGTCATAAGAACGGACCTCTTAGGGTACCTGCCTCCTCGAACCACCTGATATCGGGTGGCCAGCGTTTCTCAGCCTGTGCTGACTCGCTGAAGTGAAAGTGAAAGTCCTGCTTCACTACGACGTATTTCACGTACCACATAAAACACCGACGTTCCTTAGTCCATGTAAGAGGATGGATGAAGGTCCCAAAGACTAGTTTATTACTTAATTGAAGACCTTTAAACCTCACCAGGATTTTACTTTTATAATCTATTGTCTCACCGAATTGAACATCACACCTAGGGTGAAAGTCCGTGGGGTCTAAAGAATGGCGAACGGGGATTTCTTACTTTTACACTGTCCCCTTCCTATCCAAAATCCCCGTTTGACGTCGGTAGAGATAACGTGTCGATTCTTTTGTCCATGGTGTTCCCCCTCGTTTCAGTGTCTTAATCTCAGTGTCAACTGATAGAGGGTTAAACTGACTGGGATCGAAAGACCTAAAGCACAGCATCCGTAAGAGTCCTATTCCAAACACTCCGTTTTATACCCTTTCAACTCCTCTTGAACTTCTCTAACTCTTCACTGAACACTCAGTGAGACTTACCGACCTAGTCTTCTCTAGGTGGTTCCCTTTCGGTAGTCAGTCAGTATGTGTCCAGTGATATGCACTTGGAGAAAGAGTTCACATATCATCACAATCGGCGAGTCAGTAAAGACTGAGAAACGCTAGGGTACCTGACATCGGGTGGTCCAAGGAGGCAGGTACCCTAAGAGGTCCGTTCTTATGACGTCACTTAACGGTAAGGGAAGAGATCTCCTAGAAGGGTTGGGTCCCTAGTTTGGGCCCTGAGGACCCAACGTCCGTCTGAGAAATGGTAAACTCGATGTCCCTTCTGGGGTAGTGTTCACATATCCTTGACATTCAAGTATCCGTCTTCTTACTGTTTGATCCTCTTGAGTGAAATCTCCTTTCATCTATACCCGACCTTAAGACCGGAAACGTCAATAACCTGAAAGGTCTAAGAGAGACATTTTGCTCCTGTTATCATTAGTGGAACATTCGAAGAATATTTTTACATATGTTTTACTAAACACAAACACTGGGATGGAAGATGTCGTTATTTTACCCCGGAATGATTATAATTCTGTAACTGTAAGTTTTTTTTTCAAATAACTGTCAAATAACCCGTGGTACTATTTGAGTTTCTACTAATTCTATGACAGAGGTTACAAATTTAACGAAAGACAGTCTAATGTTGACTCTATTGTTTCTATTGATTATGAGTGACCCATCCATGTTTCCAGACCTCATGAATCATCATGAAAAATTCCTAATAGAGTTATTCACGAATATTGTCAGGGTCCTTACTCCGTAAATGGGTAAAAAGTCTACTCCTCTGACTCCGGAGTTCACTACGTCATTAAAAATAGTCGAGGGAACCCTTCGTCGTCTCGATCCTAAGTGGAGACCCATGGGACAGAAATCCCGAACATTGGTGGATACCTTTTCGTTCTCTCTAGGTCTTTTTGTAGATGAAGACGAAATAACTGATATGGTTTCGGAAACTGACACCTAGTGTTATTTGACACCTTTTAAGACTTTCTCTACCCTTATGGTCTGGTGGACTGGACGGAGAACTCTTTAGACATACGTCCGGTCCTTCGTTGTCAATCTTGACCTGTACCTTGTTGTCTGACCAAGGTTTATCCTTTTCCTTATGCAGTTCCGACATATAACAGTGGGACGAATAAATTGAAGATACGTCTCATGTAGTACTCTTTGTGACCTGACTTTCTTTGTGTTCGACCTTAGTTCTAACGGCCCTCTTTATAGTTATTGGAGTCTATACGTCTACTATGGTGGGAATTACCGTCTTTCACTTCTCCTTGATTTTTCGGAGAACTACTTTCTTTTCCCTTCTCACTTTTTCAACCGAATTTCGAGTTGTAAGTCTTTTGCTTCTAGTACCGTAGGCCAGGGTAGTGACGTACCCTTTATCTACCCCTTTGTCACCTTTGTCACAGTCTGAAATAAAAAACCCGGGGTTTTAGTGATGTCTACCACTGACGTCGGTACTTTAATTTTCTGCGAATGAGGAACCTTCTTTTCAATACTCGTTGGATCTATCGTATAAGTTTTCGTCTCTGTAATGAAACGGCTGATTCCAGGTAGACCAGTTCCGATACCAAAAAGGTTATCAGTGCATACCCACACTCTCAACCTGACACTTCTTCCGACTCACGGTTTCTTAACTACGAAAACTTGACACCACAACCTCTTCTGAGAACTCCCAGGGAACCTGACGTTCCTCTAGGTTGGTCAGGTAAGACTTCCTCTAGTTTGGACCCTAAAGAAACCCTCCTTACTACGATTTCGACTTTCAGGTCATGAAACCGGTGGAGTACGCTTCTCAACTGAGTAACCTTTTCTGAAATTACGACCCTCCCTAACTCCCGTCCTCCTCTTCCCCTGCTGTCTCCTACTCTACCGACCTACCGTAGTGACTGAGCTACCTACGCTCAGACTCACTTGAGGCCCTCAACCACTACCTGTCCCTCCGGACCGCACGACGTTTAGTACCCCAGCGTTTCTCAGCCTGTGCTAACTCGTTGACTTGATTTGACTTTCCAATGTTCCAGATCTGAGTCGGTTGTCAAGTAAAGGTCACCGACGTGAGAGACGACGACACAATATAAAGGGTCCACGTTTATACTTTATTTAGAGTCACCGTGGTACCTACTTACTATACTTATGTAAAACTAAACTGATGTCAATGACGGTTTCATTGTCTTTAGACATACGTCCAATTCTTCGTTGTCAATTTTGACCTGTACTTTGTTACCTGACCAAGGTTTAGTCCTTTCCTCATACAGTTCCGACATTTAACAGTGGGACGAATAAATTGAATGTATGTCTCATGTAGTACACTTTACGGTCCGACCTACTTCGTGTTCGACCCTAGTTCTAACGGCCCTCTTTATAGTTATTGGAGTCTACACGTCTACTGTGGTGTGAATACCGTCTTTCACTTCTTCTTGATCTCTTGGAGAACTACTTTCACTTTCTCCATTCACTTTTCAACCGAATTTTGAGTTATAAACCTTTTACTTCTAGTACCGTAGACAGGGTAGTGAAGTACGGTTTATCCACCCCTTTGTTGCCTTTGTCACTCTCTGAAATAAAAAGACCCGAGGTTTTAGTGACGTCTACCACTGACGTCGGTAGTTTTTCTACGAACGAAGAACCTTCATTTCGTTACTGGTTGGATCTGTCGTATACTTTTTCGTCTTAGTAATGAAACGGTTGTTTCCAGGTAGATCAGTTTCTATACCAAAAAGGTCATCAGTACATACCTACACTCTCAACCTGATATTTCTTTCGACTCACGACTTCTTAACTACGAAAACTTCGCACCACAACCTCTTCTGAGAACTCGCAGGGAACCTGTCATCCCTCTAGGTTGGGCAGGTAGGATTTCCTCTGGTTAGGACTCATAAGTAACCGTCCTGATTACGACGGTGGACTACCACCGTTATGAAACCGGTGGACTACACTTCTCGACTGAGTAAACTTTTCTGGGACTACGACCCTTTCTAACTTCCACCCTCTTCCCCTACTGTCTTCTACTCTACCAACCTACCGTAGTGACTGACTTACGTGTACTCAAACTCATTCGAGGTCCTCAACCACTACCTGTCCCTTCGGAACTGTACGACGTCAGGTACCCCAGCGTTTCTCAGCCTGTGTTCGCTCGTTGACTTGACTTGACTGACGGTTTCATATGAAGAACGGAGACCAGAGAGATGGGAGGACCGGTTTACTAGGAAGGTGCGACGGTTGTCAATGGGAATATTTTGTACATACACTAGTACTGTCAGGAGACGAATTTTCCGAGTGACGACAGACGTCTTGACACAAGTTGTCGAGTCGTGTCCTCCGGAGAGGGTAAACCGGGACTGGAAGGAAGAGTCGGAGACGAAACCTATAGACCGAGAAGTGGGTTGTGAGAATGTATTATGTAGGGGTGTACTTTGATCCCGTCAGTCCCTAAGGACACAGCGTTTTACCTTTCTTTTCTAAAAAAAGTGAAAAAGGAATGTAAGATAAGACAACAATATTACATTTTTCTAAACGGATTTTTAATTTAAATTTTTTCGATATATTGATTTTTGTTATACGTGCGTGAGTGAACTTTGTGTGCATACAAAATGAAAAAAAAAAAAAAATTATTAAAAGTGGATGACAGTTTCTAGACCATAAAGTCTCCTCCCGTAGGACATTGAGTAAACGTTAAGGGGGTCTCATCCTAAAAGGAAGAGGGACTTTCCGTTATGAATGAGGTTCCACCGTTTAATGAATGAAGTCAAGTCAAGCCAAGTCAGCGAGTCAGCACAGGCTGAGAAACGCTGGGGCACTTAGCGTCGGGAAATTTAGGGCAAGTTTATAGAGAAGAGACCCTTCTGAAAGAGGGGGTCGGAAAATAAGCCACGTAAAAAGAAAGGAGTTCCGAGGGTTTCTCCCTCATCGAGAGAATGTCGAGATGTCATGACGGGCATTAATGAATAAATATGTTGTTATCTAGAACTCTGGGAAATCCTGTCTTAAGAGAACTCAGGGATCAAGTATAAACCACCAACCGGATGCCATTCTTTAGAATAGTGACCTATGTTCTTACTTATTTCAGAGTTTCAGGGATGAGAGAAATCTAGATCGTGGTAAACTATGCCTGTGCGGAAACCTGTTTAGTGAAACTATTTAGTCCGGTTATTATAACCTCTTCCTGCCACACGCACGCACGAGTCAGTATGGCTTGAGAAAAGGTACGACAACTGACATCGGGCGGTCCGAGGAGACAGGTATTTTAAAAGCTCCGTTCTTATGACCTCACCCAACAGTAAAGGAGGAGGTCTAGAAGGGGTGAGTCCCTAGCTTGGGCGTAGAGGACGTGTCCGTCCGCCTAAGAAATGGTGACTCGGGGACCCTTCACCTCTTCCAGGGTTTGCGATTTACACAGGCGGGTTTGGATCTCTATAGAATTCATCATGGACAAAGGGGTGGTGCAGAAAGGGTGGTACGACTGTAAGAGATCGATGAAAATCCTACCCCTCTTTTGCCACGAGTTCTACCTATAAAAAGAGACGGACTAGCTTATCGAAGCGAAAAAAATGTAAAAATAAGAATTGTAGGTTCTGTTAAGTCTGAGGTCACAAAGATGACCCCAACCCTGATTGTAGGGTAAGAAAGTACCTCTGTAGGTTTCAGACTAAAAGGGGTGACCTGAGTTTTCTCGGGGTGGTGTCGCGAGTGTGTCTAAGCTTCTGACGGGTGGCCAGCCCACCCCAAAAGGTCGCCGACCCCGTTGCGTTCGGCCCCTCCGCGACCCCCGCAGCGGGTGCCGGCGGCCCGAGCCGTGCGTCCCAGCCCGACGCCAACCGGTGTTCTCCGTAGGTAGAAGGACCTCTTCGCGGCGCGAACGAATGGCGCGGCCACCCCTCCTCGCCCCGCTCCCACCTCTTCTCTCCAGCTAGCCCGGGGAGGGCGCTCGGGACGGGGCGGAGCGGCTCGGGCCGCGCCGGCGGGCCCGGCCACGGCGGGCGTCGAGTGAGGGGTCCGCGGCCCCTCGGCGCCCGGCACTCGCGCGGACGTTGAAACGCCGGCGGTCCCCGCGCCGAGGAGGTCCCCGCGAACGCCCACACGGCCATCGGCCGCCGGAGGACCCCCGTCGTCGCCGTTCCCCCTGGCCCTTTTTCTCCGGCAGAGCCGCGTGCCACCGGGTCCTCCGCCTCCGGGGCGCTCCGCGGCCGCCACCTTTGGATTTGAGGCGGCCCCGACGCGGGTCCTGCGCAAGAATGTCTCGCAATCGGCGGGAGAGCCGCCGGCGGGCCCTGAGCAAAACCCTAGCGCTAAGGAGATGGGACGGGCCCCGTCATCGTCGGCACACACGGCTGCCTCCTCGCCGTCGTCGTAGGGGTCGGGCCCGCCCTGGGGACTCGCGGCCTCGCCCGCCGACTCGTCCTTCCCTCCCAGCGCCGCGGGCGGGAGGGCCCGACCGGGACGGGGTGCGAGGGGCACGCCCACCGATTGTTACCACGCCTCGCGGCCGCGCTAGGGGCGCAGGCGGGTCGCCGACATCTCCTTCACCGGCCCGAGGCCCACCCCACCCGTCCCTCTGCGGGGGGCGGTGAGCGGACGACCTCAAGCGACCGCGCGGCCCGGAGAGGCCGGGGGAGGCCGGGGCTCGGGACCCGAGGGGAGGCGTAGCGGCTGCCGTCGAGCTAGGGCTCTCATACCACGGTCGCGGGCCCAATTAGATCAGGAGCCGAGCGAGGAAAAAAAAGGGGAGGAGGAGGAGGAGGAGGAGGAGAGGGAGGGCAGCCACGACGAAGACCCAAGGGCCGTAAACCCTCATGTTGAGAGACGAAGAGGCTCCTCGGACTGACCAGCCACTGGGGAGTGTCTTGAACGGGTAACTTTCGTTTGGGTCTTGTCGACCTATTACAGGTGAGGCTCGTCTAAGTTTTTCCTGTTTCTCTAGTAGCGGCTCATACTTTCAGTTCAGTTTCCATGCCTACCCTCGCCGACGGAACGAGGAAAACACACGAAAGAACAGTAACACGAGGCCCTCAACGCAAAGATTGAACCCCCAGACGCAACCTCCTTCCACCACTCTCTGTTGACCTCGCGGACCAACTCGGTAGGCCCCGAAGCACGTTCGGTCAGAGTCAGGGTCAGGGCAGTCCAGGTGCCCCTCGACCTTTGGCCCACCGAGAGGGGGCGACGGGCGAGCGGTGGAGGTCATCCCCTCTTGACCCAAATTTAATTGGTGGAAGTCGGCCGTCGAATGTATCCTCCATCCGTCGTCGTCTCCAAGGGGGGGTCAATAGTAGTGGCCGTAGAAAAAAAAGAAAAAAACTCTTATATGATAACAGTGTCGGTAACTATGTGACAGTACATTAAAAAAAAAAGAAAATTTCTCAGTAAAAAGACTTCAGACCTGGGCTTCACCAGATCTCGAAGGAACTCACGTCCTTTGACCGCTGTAAACGTGATTAGTGATTAAATAGTCCCGCTCAGGGGGAAGATATTTTGTCGATCGAGGGATTTTCGGACCGTCAATTTGGTTCTTTCCTGATCACCTTAGACTGAGAAGGAGATATTACCCGGCCTTAAGTCACGGTAGAAAGTGTGAGTGTGCCCTTATAACGAAATAGTAAACGACCTCCGGTGAACGTACATTTTACTTCCAAACTGACAAACTCATCATCAAACTGGTAAATACACCAGCGGATTACTTCCTTAGATCAATACCGACTAATACCGTTAAAATGAATTACACAGAACGACAAATTTTATATAAAAAAGAGGGACCATGTTCATAAAACACAACGACAACTTCACAAATTATTTGTATATAAACAACAAATAAAAAAGGAGAAGGAGAGAGATAGTGACCATCGAAAAAGAGATAGTGACCATCGTAACTCTGTTACCTACCCCACAACTCTAATGACGACAAGAAACCTTATCAGTTACGTTTCAACTATTTTTAACGAAACATTTGTGGACACAAACATGTCTGTGTTAGAATACTTTCCCGACGTCTCTTTCCGTAAGGACATGAACAGAAACCTTTCCGTCCTTGTCGGACCCTCAAGAAAACACACCGGTTCAACACTTTTACGGACCTCAGGTCACTTTCCTGGACTTATCCCTTTGGGAGACAGTTAATCACTCTTAGACCTGGTTGAATACTGATCTCCGTTTGTGCTATACGTTCGGGTCCCTGAATATAAAGGAAATCCAACTGAGGTCATTACTTCAATTCTACTTGAGGAGTCCTTTGTGTCTAAAAATCGACGAACGTCAATTCTATTATGTACGAACATCCTTGACCAATGTAACTGTATCTTCAATAAAATCGTCTCTTCATTAATAAACGAATCTCTGTCTATTTGAAAGATTACTCGTATTGGAAAGAAAAGAATTGTTTAGGTCGTCGGAAAGGGTCCATCTTGAGGACAAGTGTTAGTGGTAAAGAGACACGTCAAAAAGGTGTACCGAGAAACACCGTTCAGAAGTTCCCCACCGTCAGACCTAAAACACGATAGACGTCGCGACTGACCGTCGTACATGAAGGTTCTTAACCAAAGAAATAAAGACGAGATTCCAACAAACAAGTACTAGTTCAGGAATACACTTTTTATAAGAGTACTAATTACTTAAGATATCAATGCGCCATGAAACTCTTAAATCCGGGAGTTGTAACCAAATTTTTATTTATTTTGTCCTACACAACGAAACAAATTTTACACAGGTAGTTTATTCCTTTTCAATACTTGTACCACTTTTAATAAAAACCTTGTTTAAGGTTGGGTATTTTTCACTAGAGAGATAAGGCAAGTGGGAAGGAGTGAGTGGACACTCAGGGGTCCGTCGAAATACTGACAAATGATGTGGACTTGATGGAAAGAGTAGTCCCGGACACAGGTCTCAAGTAGACGAAGGAGACGTCATGAATGTGCAGGACACAGATTGGGTCTAGGAATGACAGCAGCAAGTCAGCGATTCAGTATGGGTCGAGGAATACTGGGGTACCCGACTTGACAATAGAAGGGGAAAAGTGTGTGTGGTAAGAGTCCTGTTGACGTGAAGAATACTATTGGCCCAGCTTCTATGGGTCCCCCTGCGGCGTTTCGAAGAGTGGTGGATCGGTGTCTTCAAGGTCTTAGTGCAAACGATATAAGATGACTAACAACAACAAGTCCACGGTTCAACAAAGGGTGGGCACCTGACGTCGTGTGGACCGAGGAGACAGGAATTGATAGAGGGTCTCAAACGAGTTTAAGGACAGGTAACTCAACCACCACATTAGATTGGTACAGTAGGAGACGGCGGGGGAAGAGAAAACGTCAGTTGGAAAGGGTTGTAGTCTCAGAAAAGGTTAATCAGTCGAGAAACGTAGTACACCGTTTTCACAACTTCGAAGTCGATGTCAGACAGGTCACTTATAAGTCCCAAAGGAAATCCTGACTGACCAAACTAGAGCAAAGGGGACTATGGTCGAGGAATATAGGCATACATTTATACCCTTATCCCTTTATGCTACCTTAACCTGGTATGCGTGAAACTTACCGTGTTTAAGCGGACTTGAATGATCCGTTGTAGTTCTCCTGTCACTGTCTCTTTACTCTCAATTTATCACGGACTCCGGACGACAGACACTTCACTCTTATCCAGGGAGTAATTTATCAAAGTCTCCATCCTAGGACCAAAAGACAAAGAAAAGGACTCGGGGGGAAATTCCAACTCACAGAGTGGGACCGTCCTACGATCAGGTGATCAATTTCTAACCACCAAAACCTTGTTGGTTGAGAAAATCAAGATCGTCCATAAAGTAGACTACCATTTGTTTTCTTTCTACCGAGTAAGATAGCGACATCCTTTTAGATCGACATAACCTAAGTAATTCTCTTCTGAGAATTGTCCAGAGAAGGCTTAATTATTTCGGTGTATATAACTTGAGAGACCAACTGAATGTACATACCCTCTCAGTGGAAACGAAATTGAAAAAGTATTATTTAAGTATAGACTCAAGAGTCCCTTAATTTTCACATTATGAGTCCATCTCGCCATCATTTCTTAGGTGGAAGTTTACGACTTTTGTGTCTTTTCCACCCAAGTTAGGGACCCAGTCCTTCTAGGGGACCTCATCCTCCACCGTTGGGCGAGGTCATAAGAACGGACCTTTTAAGATGCCGTCTCCTTGGACCGCCCGACAGTCTGTACTGACTCGTGAATATAAGTAAGTGTATCTCTTATGTCTTTTTTATTATTTTAGTGCAAGTCTTTTCATCTCGTGTCCTAACATTCTCCCTCTTATTAGCCTCTAATACTGATCAATTTCCTTATCTACCCAAATTTAGTTCCTGGTTTCCGGGGGTTCGTTATTAAATTTTCCGTACACAATCCTCCTCTTCCTAAGAAAGTACGTACAACCAGTTAAAGGGTTTCTGAATCTTACGTCTCTTTAATTAGAGAACAAACACACCCCGGAATTTTTCGTTGGAACAGACCTTTTCATATACTTTGAGTTTGGTCAGCTGATGTGATGAAAATCGTAGAGACCGTTTTTTGAATTCGTCACCTTTTCTAGTATCGTTCACCGATCGTCTTCAAAACTTCTAATAGACACCTAAAGTCTCTAGATCATTAAAAACTTAAGACGTCGTCTTTATAATATCTCAGGTATATTTTTTATACCCAAGTGGATGCCCTCAGTCTTCTTAGTTTTCTGTGTAAAATACTCCACTTTGAGCACCTACCCTTCAACACAAACAAAAATTATTACGCACAACAACCAACGATTCTTAACTGTCGATAATAAACGTCATAAAAGGTTCCCTATTAGAGCATGAGAGTAGATGTACGGTATACACGTCCTTCACGGTTCTTTTAGACAACAAGAAATTGGTGGGACGACGGACTTGATGTCTATCATGTAAAACCACCGTCTACCTCGTATTCTTTAACGGTTAAGTTAAACTATCCTGGAGTGTAGTACACTATCCAAAGTCACCCCTTTAATTTTCACCAAGACAGTGAGTATGCCTTGGACACAGATGTAGATTACAAGAAGGTAAATCGAACGTTATCTTTTACTGTCAAATTTAACACTTAATTTTAAAATATCAACCCTTCCTGAAATTTGTAAAGGACCGGTCGGATGAATATGTCATATTCCTCCGTATTACAGTCAACGTGTTAATTGATATTATATAGACCCTGACCTTGGGTCCAGGAGCCGAAAAGTCAAGGTTTGGTTTGGTTCAAAACCAAACGAAAATCTAAGGAACGTTTCATCTCATCCTCTATCTTGTGAATGGATAAATCTGAAATGTAGGTAACTTCTTTAGTATGGATCCACTTTCTCTCTTGTTGAGAATAGATAATTGTCCTCCTCAATTAATTTCACTAATTGTCGTCGATTTTTTTATAAAAAAAGTGGTTCTAGTAAAGTTCTTTGATGTCACGGGTCCGTCATCGAAGTGTAGTACGGAAACTTTAGTTCCTCTTTTTTATTCACTTATACATGTTTACATTGTGTAAACGTCGGTAATGTTATTCTGGAGAATCTGTCAGGTCTTTTAGACTAATCAAAGTACGTAAAATTTTATAGAATTCCTTATCAAGACTCTTTAAAAATTCGTTTCGTACAAGAAGACTTTATGTCACTCCCAACCGTATACGATACCCTACTATTTAGACTCGAGATTGGTAAATATAACCAAAGAATGAGGTTCGACTCTATTTATCCAGTCCTTGGGGATGTAGGAGTCGAGACCAGGTTAACTCTCAGATGAAACACCTAACTAGTCTGGGAAAAAATACGATGAACAAAAATAAAGTTTAATATGGTGACTCTTAATTCTAATTTTTTTGTTTTCGGTTCATTTGACATACAGACTAACGAGTCAGAGAAAAACAAAATCACCAAACTTCAGTCTTTGACTATAATCTCTGTCAAGGAACTTCTGTAAAAATCAACGAACTTCCACAAAAATAAACAACCCGGGTTCAATGGAAGATCAAATGATTGTCGTATAAACACGAGTGGACGACTATAGAGTCCTACCCTTCTTTGTCTTGTATGTTTCTCGTCTTTGAAACCACAATCGGTGAGTCGGGACGATGATTACTATATAAACTGGTGACAATCAGTCAAAGAAGTAGACATCTTACCCTTATTATAACTATCATCATGAATGGAGGAATGGAAGCACTCCGAAGACACTTCTTTCCGAAATAATGTCCGAACCGGGATTAGTTATCAGAAATTTTTAATCCGAAACAATAGACAAAGTAAAAATAAAAGAAATCAAATTTGACGAAGAAAAATGTAAGACTCAACCTATTCGAAAAACTTTAAGTTTATGTATTAGTAGTTAGACGACGGATTTATCTAGGGTTTCACCCGCTAATATTCGGTAAGATTATTTCACGAGATATGTGAATCTTATCTCACTCAAAGTACCACTTTAATTTTTCCCTATACATTATCCGTTTGGTCTCCCTACGGGTCGAGGAAGATTCCACCTAAAACACACACACACACACACACACACACACACACACAGTAACGAAAAATAGGTTCATGTATATTGTCTCGGCTCTTCGTGTAAAGGATCCGACGGTACACAAACGAATGTTGAAAACAAATTTTACAAGAGAAGGAAATTACTATGGTTTACTCGAAGGGACGAATGAGTGCGTCGTTTCTTAGGAGGACCTTACGTCCTCTGTGCCCTCTCCACCCAAGCTAGGGACCCAGCCCTTCTAGGGGACCTCTTCCTTTACCGTTGGGTGAGGTCATAAAAACGGACCCTTTAGGGTACCTGTCTCCTGCGACCACCCGATGGCAGGTAACCCAGTGTCTCAGGGTGTACTGACTCGAACGTGTGTCGAATTACTACGGTTTACCTTTTACTCTTGACATCAGGACACTGTTCTTCCTAAGAATATTACAGGTTATTTCAGAGACTGAATTAAAGTATCGTTTATAAAACAAAATTTCAGTAATATCTCCCAGAAGGGACCAACAGGTCGCTAATTCTGAAGTACGAGGGTTATGTCTCTCAGATCCAAGGTAGGAACCAGTCCCTTGATCTAGGGTTTACGACGTCGACTCAAACGTACGGGGTTGTAGGACGTTCGACGTTGTTCTGGGTGGAGTCGGTTTATTTATTTAATTTTATTTAAAATTTTTTTTAGTTACATCTTTACTCGAAAAAACGCACATTGACAAGTAAACGAAAACGAATACTCTTGTGAGACGGAAAAAGGTCGAAATAACGCTATCTTGGCTGTATTGTCTCTCGTTAAACTATAATTTTTAATAACAGACAATAGAGGGTGTAGAGGTTATCTCGAAGCAATTTGTAATTAACTTACTTATTGTATTAGTAAAACTTAATAATAAAGAAATATCATATTGGTTGTACAAGTGGTATCTTAATAGATCCCACAGGCTGTTAGTTCATAATAGTGTTTTAATTTAACTTGAGTTTACATTGTAGAAATCTTTCAGTGTTTCGACCTTTGTTAGATTTACAGGTTGTCACCTCTTATCAATTGATTTAAGATGAACCCTTACTAACCGATTGAATATGTACACTTCTGTAATTGTGCCCAAAAACTTCTTGTAAAATACCACACCTCTTTATAAAAGATTATTAATAAATGTTAAATCACTTATTAAATATAATACAGATCATCCGGTTTAAGAGGAGGGGATATGGGAAAGTTTTCATAGAACCACTAGAACTAGGACAGAGAAAGTACACGTAAAATCTCAGTCAAAAGGAAGGTACCCTTCAGGTGACCGTCAAACTAATTTTGACACTTTAATATCTCGTTAATCGTCTCTTGACCGTAGAAATATAATCTAATATTTAAGATGAATGTGTACTTATACTCATAAAGACGTAAATAAATCATTAAAAATTTATAGAATGATACTTCAAAATATAAAAGATACAGAACAATCTAAATAAAGTGAAAAGTATGACATATACTACAGAGAATTTTAACAAAAAATTAACAAAGACCACACGTCTTTACGGTAAAGTCAAGTCAAGTCACACGTCTTTACGGTAAATGGAGACATATTTTCAGAATATAGGTCGACGGAACGATCAAATAATAATAATGTTTTTAAACAAGTAAAAAACCAATATTTTAGAATAATAAACGTTTACTTCTGTTAATGTAAAGGAGGAAGGGTTAAGAAAACCGAAATTAAATAAGAAGACAACAACGGGATCCGTCTTAAAACTCATACTTCAACTATTTACATCACTTAACCGTAAGAACAAGACATAAATTTCCCTCACAAAAGTTCGGAAAAAAGGGGGTATTTCCTATTACTAACAAAAGTAAAACAATATCTATAAGAGTAGTCCAATCCATTCTATAGTGTATAAGAGACAAAGGAACTTCAAAATTAGTAATCATCAACCAACTTTCAATAGAAAAACGTAAATAACTATAATAAAAAAGAAGAAATTAGTCAATTACATTACTCTTTATCAATATCTCAAAGATTATCATTTGGTAGAGACATAAGGTCTTAATTTGGACAGAAGTCGTAACATAATATATACATTTATCAACGTAAGTCAAACGGTCATAAATCAAATCCATAAAACCTCCCTTCACAAAAAAATAACAAAAAACGAACCAACCAACCAAAAACAGAGATTTAAGACTTTGTTTTATCTGGGTACCGAAACGAAAGTCTGTGACAGGAACAGCCCGAGAAAAAAAAGTGAATATGATCGGAGTATCTTACGTAACCTCTCATAACGAAGAGAAAAATAAACACCTTCTGAAACTTTAAAACCTTATAAGGAAGAGAACTTTCCAGGCATTTTGACGAATAAACTCAGATCAATAAAAGAAACACACTTTTTGAAAATTGACGAATAGTTGTCAATTCGAAATCAAAATAATCACTATCCTAATAAATAAGAAATATAAGGAAGACTTCAGTCAAAACTATTCAATATAAAAAGATTTCTACAGAGGTAAAAGGGATACAAAAGTCTATGTAACTGTATACAGCTACTATCATATAAAAACTTTATTCCCGGCTAAACATAAATTAAATTTTATAGTAAAATCCCTTAAGGGACCGTCAGGTCACCAATCCTAACCTTCGAAAGTGACACTCCCGGGTTCAAGTCAGAGACAAGTCCCTTGATTCTAGGGTGTTTGGTACACCACACCGATTGTTTATTTTTAAAATTTTATTTATTTTTTATTTTATAATAAAATTTTATAAATAAAAATAGAGTAGAGAAGTGACTTAGAATTTTCCGCTAACAGATAAAAACAACAAAAAAGAAGAGAGAAAAGAACTAAAGATGAGAATAGAAATAATAGTAGGAAATTTAAAAAAAGTCTAAATAAGACAAGAAATAGACAAAAAAAAATTCAACCTGTATGTCGAGTAAACAAAAATTTAAAAAATTTAAATAAAAATTAACCTCCTATTAACGAAATGTTATAACACAACCAAAGACGGTATATAGTTGAACTTAGTCGGTATCCATATGTATAAACGGGAGGGAGAATTTGGAGGGAGGGTGGAGGGTGGGGTAGGGTGGGGAGATCTATCAGTGCCTCGTGGTCTAAACTCCAGAGACAGTATGTCGTCTAAGTAAGTCACGATAAGAGATAAACAGGATGGACGAGGAAGGGGGTAACACAGATGTTTAGACCAGAGATTTATCCAAGTAGTAATGGCAGAAAGATCTAAGGTATATATACGTAATTATATGTCGTAAAAAAAGAAAAGAGAAGAGAAAAGAGAAAGACTGAATGAATTGAGACATACTATCTGAGATCCAAGTAGGTGGAGAAATCTTGACTCAGTCTACACAAGGAAAAATACCGAATCATTATAAGGTAACGTACATACTTGGCGTTGAAGAAATAGGTAAGTAGACAGCTACCTGTAAATCCAACGAAGGCACAGGACCGACACCATTTATCACGACGTTACTTGTGACCCCATGTACATAGAAAAAGTCAATACTAAAGGAGTCCCATATACGGGTCATCACCCTAACAACTCAGTAAACCATCAAAATAAGGATCATCGAAAGTTCGAGTAACAAAGACAGGAAGAAACGATAATATTCGTAAAATTCCGTTACATAAAAAATAAGAATTACATTTGCAATAAAGATTGTTTTCGCAATAAGAATTCTTTCCGTAGACAAGAAGAGGGGATTATTTATAAATACTATTAAAGGCAATTTTATGACAAAAACGAAGTAGATCGTTTAAAACTAGAACACCTCAAATAATTTTAATACAAGACTCATAAGACTTAAAGAATGTTACCAAGGAAGAATGGATACTCCATATATTTCTTCATACTGAAATGTAAAATTTTTTTTCGCTCCGATAAATATAAAAAATTTTTTATATTAATGACGTAACGTCAGACTCATTAAAGACTCGCATTAAATAAAAAAACTTCACAAACTTTAATCAACGTCTACTAAAGGAAAATGACAAGAGACCTCCTTAAGTACATTCTGACCTCGATACACTGAGAATTTACAAATGATTTCAGTAGATCCAGATCATAAAAGTAGTTCTTTTTTTTTTGGTGGCAACGAAAACTTAAATATCTAAAAGGTTAAATAACTGTATTTTAACAAATAATATAGGAGTTTGGAAAATTTGGAGACGTCGCAGACGTCAATATGAAGAAAAGACAATGATTGTTAACAAACATACACACAGAAGAGGGACAAAAGGTACTCACTGGAACGGTCTCCATACAAATAAAATAATCAGAAAAGTTTCTTGATCAAAATATGAAGAAACTAAATGACATAACATATAAACAAAAGATAAAACAATCATACAAAGGAGGGATACTAAGGGAAGGAAAATGAAAAAAACACTCGTAATAAACGACTAGGAAAAATTTTAAGAATAAACAAAAGGTTCAAGAATTATAAATATTACATTTGTACATTCCATTATTTTAAAGGAGATTCTAATAAAAAGGTACAAATAACAAGTCAAATTCTCCTATCGCATACATCGAAAAGAAAAAAAAAAATTGATGTCAACTATATGTCACAGCATCAAAGTCTATATATCGTTTTACTAAGTCAATATATTTTTGACTTATATATACAATATTATATTTATATACATATAAAAGAAAAAATCTAAGAAAAGGTAAAATCTAATATTTTATGACATATATCAAGGGACACGATATGTCATCCAGAAACAAATGGATAACCATAAAATATATATCATTACACTCTCAACCTGACATTTCTTTTGACTCGTGTCCTCTTAACTACGAAAACTTGACACCACAACCTCTTCTGAGAACTCTCAGGGAACCTGACGTTCCTCTAGGTTGGTCAGGTAGGATTTCCTCTAGTCAGGACCCACAAGTAACCTTCGTGACTACAATTTCGACTTTGAGGTTATGAAACCGGCGGACTACGTTTCTCGACTGAACAGACTTTTCTGGGACTACGACCCTTTCTAACTTCCACCCTTCTCTTCCTCTGTCTCCTACTCTACCAACCTACCGTAGTGGCTGAGTTACCTGTACTCAAACTCATTTGAGACCCTCAACCACTACCTACCCCTCCGGACCGTACGTCAGGTAACCCAGTGTTTCTCAACCTGTGTTGACTCACTGACTTGACTTGACCTACATATCGAGATTTTTAAAAATGTACATTACAAAAAGAATAGAAAGCCAAAACACATGAAAAATTAAAGGTAACACTAAAAAAAGACACTGAGTATCAGACAAGTTTTCATAAAATTCAAAAAGTCTAACGTTTTAATAAAGTAAATTAAAGATTGAATTAACGTAACAGTAAGATCTTGTACCAGACTAATATGACTAGAAAACTTTATAAAAGGAACTGGTACAAAAGAAACTGGTACGATAAATTCTAGTATTCGGAGTTGGAGGACACCGAGAAGGGTAGAAGGAAGAGAATGCAAGACAGAGAGGTATCGTGAACAATAGTAAACTGGACAAAATATGACTGAAGTAGAACAAACTCCCGAAAATTTTAAGGAATGAATCTACTTTTGACCACTACACTAATTTTAGTATAAAATTTTTATCAAATAGGAAGCAAAATCAAAGTTAGTCTTCTCAGTCCCGATAGATAGACTTAAATGTTATATGACATCCTTCGTCTTCAGACAATAAGTCATCCCAAAAAAAAACAAAACAAAAAAATCGGGTAGTCAAAAAATTTTAATGAATTAAAAAAGAACGACGAGACCCAGAGACAACGACGTGTGTCGGACAAGAGATCAACGACGTGTGCCGGACAAGAGATCAACGACGTGTACCGGACAAGAGATCAACGACGAGACCCAGAGACAACGACGTGCACCGGACAAGAGATCAACGACGTGTGCCGGATAAGAGATCAACGACGTGTGCCGGACAAGAGATCAACGACGAGACCCAGAGACAACGACGTGCACCGGACAAGAGATCAACGACGTGTGTCGGATAAGAGATCAACGACGTGTGCCGGACAAGAGATCAACGACGAGACCCAGAGACAACGACGTGCACCGGACAAGAGATCAACGACGAGACCCAGAGACAACGACGTGCACCGGACAAGAGATCAACGACGTGTGCCGGACAAGAGATCAACGACGTGTGCCGGACAAGAGATCAACGACGGGACCCAGAGACAACGACGTGCACCGGACAAGAGATCAACGACGTGTGCCGGACAAGAGATCAACGACGTGCACCGGACAAGAGATCAACGACGTGCACCGGACAAGAGATCAACGACGTGTGCTGGACAAGAGATCAACGACGTGTGCCGGACAAGAGATCAACGACGAGACCCAGAGACAACGACGTGCACCGGACAAGAGATCAACGACGTGCACCGGACAAGAGATCAACGACGTGTGCCGGACAAGAGATCAACAACGGTCCGAAGAGTGCCACTACCGAAATGAACAATGACTCGTGTCTGAGGTCATCAACTTCGTGTGCTCGAATCAACGGGGCACCGTACACCTTAGAAGGACGTGGTCCTTAGTTTGAGTACAGGGGACGTAACCGTCCACCTAAGAATTGGTAACCTGGTGGTCCCTTAAGGTTCGGGTAGTCAAATAATGTAAAAAATAACTCTATATTAACTGTAATTATAACTGTTATAATATTGTAATATATTATCATATAATCAAAGTCCACACCTCCTCCCGTACTGTTGGGTGAGGTCATAAGAACGGACCTCTTAGGGTACCTGTCTCCTCGGATCTCCCGATGTCGGGTACCCCAGAGTTTCTCAGTCTGTGTTGACTCGTTGAGTCGTGTCGTGTCAAAGTCTACATGTTGTATTACTAAGACATCAACATTTATAACGGTTTACTCGTGATGTCATTCATGTAGTGGTGTGTATCTTACAAAAAAGAACACTACTTTTGAAAATTTAGATGAGAGTCATTGAAAGTATGTTAATAAAAATAAAGTAAGTTATAGTTCAAGACAAAATCGTTCTCTTGGGGTTTTATATATATCCAGTTCAATGACCCTTCTTAGTCAGATACAAAAAGGATTTCTCTTAATATCCCCATATCAGGGACGCGAGATCTTACTACGAATATTGGGTTCTAGGTATGTGATTTCTCCTCTCGTTTATTACAATAGGATTGTGAAAGTTCAAGAAGCACTTATCCATATACAGACGTGTACCTTTTTAGGTCCTATACACGTAAAATCCCTACTTTTAAACATCACTCCTAGTTACTTTCCGAAACTATACCCGACGCGTACTTTTGTAGGTGTGAAAAGACTTATTAGAACTCTACGACGACCCCTCGACCCCAGAACGAAGACAATTAGTACGTCTCAGACCAGAAAGTAAGGACCTCAAACGTCCATTGTCGAAAGGAAAAGAAAGTCTCGATGAAGATGGTAAAATAGGGAACCTCAAGATCAGATCTCGACCGACATCCCTGGACATTATTAAGTCCCGGAGGACCTTTTCCATCGTGGGAGATCGGAAGGACCGTAGGGTCGCCGTATCGGTCACATCGTATTCCTCGCAAATGTTTCAGGGTCGTCAAGAATTTCACGAACCACAGGGTCAAAGACCCGACAGCAAAGATTGAGGAAGAGTCAACTAGACATCTTCTGGAAAGAAACCTGAAAACGGGAAAATAATAAACGAAAATAATAAGACTTCCACGCCGAATGTTTTTGTCAAGAGAGGGAGTCTGGAGGTCGTCAATTCTATCTTGTTATCCACAGACGAATAGAATATATTCAGTCCTTGAAAACTGCAGGTCTAAAATCAGACCGACACTTACATCGTACAAACTTTTTACCGTCATTCGACGGTTGCTGACGGTTGTAATAAATGGTTTCTTCTCTCTCATCTTTCTTCAGCAAAATGAATAGAACAAAAGGCATACAGTACTGACACACCCCATAAAACTACAGAACAGTCACAGGTCACTTGTCAAGAGAAACTCCTAGTCACTACCGAAAGGGAACACGTGTATAACTACTACATGTTGTCAAGTCAGTTTAATATTGGGTGTTTGTGATCGTCATTGAGACCTCGAGTCTCGGTTTCTACACCGGCAACGATGTCCCTCGACGGATGAGGGACAGAAGTCCCCTGTTTCTCTATTCCTGTCCACCCATTTTTCTCGTCGAGAAGTCTTCCGAGGAATTCGTTGGGACGACGACGATTCAGCGAAGTCAGCACAGGTCGAGACATGCTGGGGTATCTGCCGTCGGGTGGTCCGAGGGGGCAGGGACCCTAAGAGGTCCGTTCTTGTGACCTCACCCAACGGTAAAGGAAGAGGTCACGTACTTTCACTTTTCACTTTCACTTCAGCGAGTCAACACAGACTGAATCTCTGGGGTACCTGACGTCGGGTGGTCCGAGGAGGTAGGTACCCTAAAAGGTCCGTTTTCATGACCTCACCCCACGGTAACGGAAGAGGAATTCGTCGGGATCGTTTCACCTTACAAAAGACCCGACTGAGGACCGAACTTATTAAACGAGAGTAAAGAAACGACACGAGTCGAAAGTGCAAAGAAAAGTAGTAACGTCTGTCATCTACGTAAGGGATCATTTTTATACCGTGTCTTTCGACCATTTGACACTCTGAAATCTTTCCTCTTAAACAATCTAAAGTACAGGGAATCTTCTCAAACGACTCATATGATGATGTTTCTCTCTCACACACAATCACTTACGAAAAAGTTTACCGGTGAGGTAAAGATTGACTGGAAGTCAATGTTAACAAAATTTTTACTATTACCCTTGAGAGTTTACACAGTGGTTTTCGCGTACAAACTCTTTAAAGGTCTGACATAAAAATATTTTAAGTCTCAAAATTACCATGTGTAAAAAAGATATAAGAGGTTTATGGATTATATGTTTATTTATATAGAGAAAAACCCTGATCCTTGAGATAGAGGATTAGTCCAATTGTAAAAATCAGTGAAAAGACAATCCATAGAGAAAAGGAGGTAACCAGAACCATAATTTAACACTTTATTACATGTCTTTCGGGACACGTGACAGTTTGCGTTATTTTTACTGAAAATAACAGAAACACCAGTCAATAGAAGACCGTCAAAGACTGTAAGAGGATACAGGGTAAAAGTCTATGGTCCATTGTGAGACTTTATTTGTATGGACGTATTTAAATATTCATAAGACATATCGTATCATCAAACATCGTATCGGAGTCTTTAGTATGACGACTGGACCCCAGGTTTAGGACGGAGTTGATGAGAGGTCGTTAACCTAACACTCGTCTATTGAAGGAGAGTAGGACGGAATGAAAGAAACGGATATTTTATCTTTATTATCATGAAGTGAGTCCGGTAACCATTTTGTTCATCTCACAACTTGTTTGTTTGACTGACCGTGTATCATTCACGAATTTTTCACAACCACATAACGGTAAAAATACATGAGACTGAGACCTTCGTTATCATTAGTTGAAAGCTAACATTTTCTAAATCATCGGTTCTTCTCGGATTCCTCTGGACTCCTGGTTTAGGACCTACCCTAAGACGTCGCCCTTTTCCGGTAATCAATTTTAGATTCCCTTAGGGTTTATTTCATACCTGAAATCAACTCACTCACTCACTCATTTCAGCGAGTCAGCACAGGCTGAGAAACGTTGGGACACCTGGCATGGGGTGGTCCGAGGAGACAGGTAGCCTAAGAGGTCCGTTCTGATGACCTCACCCAACGGTAAAGAAAGAGGTCCCTTAGAAGGACTGGGTCCCTAGCTTGGGTCCAGAGGGCGTAACGTCCGTCTGCGAAATTGGAGACTCGATGGTCCCTGAAGTCAATTAAAAATTTTTATGAATCATTCTTATCTGTTTCTTTTGTCAAAGAGAAAAATTTTTTTATTGAAAGTACCAATATTTTTAAACAAAAGCCGGTTTGATGTCTTGACTATTCCGTTTTTTACCGTCAAGAGTTTAGTAAACGTCAAATGGGAAGGTCACCGCAGTGACCGTAAACACAAATATCATAAATGGATGGATGAATAGATAAAGTACTTGTTTACACCAGTAAACGTCCTATCAATGACATCTGAACGGAAACTAAGTTGTTATCTAACAACGACGAGTCTCGACCTGCCATCTGGTCCCGACCAGTCTTGGCAAGTGATTGTCAGGTACTCCTCTATACCATTTAGTACCGGGACGAAGGAAACAGGTCTTTCAGAACGAGATGTGTTTACAGTCGATTTGATTTGTCACGAATCACTACACAACTAAATCCAAAACCGTGTCCGAGAAATAGAGTAACACCTAGACGTGGGCTGTCACGAGCCCGGACACACACTCGTTACAACCGGCCGCGGCAAGGTATCTGCACATCTCTCTCGGCAGAAAAGGGAAATTACCGAAAATGACAATGAACGACAAGAAACAACTAAATCTCTGTTCTAGCGGGAAGCTTACCCTGTCACCACTGTAAATGGTCACCGGTGGAGACATGAAAGTTAGAAGTAGTCAAAGTCACTAACCCGCAGGAAATTTTTCCGTCGTGTCACCTCTCCAATTATGGAACCTATTCACGTCAAGTTTAATGCCAAGAAGACCTTGGAGTCAAAAGATTGAACCTTTACTCATATTACTAATGTAAATAAAACATTCTTAACAAAACTCCTAATTTATTTTAATATGGACTTTTCTTCAATCGTGACGAGAAAAAAAAAAAAATTAAAAAATGAAATATAACGTCATCTCGGTCAACTACAACACTATCAAAGTCTACCTGTCGTTTCCCTGAGTCGGTACGCATATGTACATAGGTAAGAGTGGGTTTGGGGGGAGGGTAAGTCCGACGGCGTATCTCAAGGGACACGATATGTCATCCAGGAACAGTCGTTAGGTAAAATTTATATCGTCACGTATGTATCACTCAAATCGTGACGAGAACCGTCAATCATTCCCGAGTCATTTTTACTCGATGATATTATTACTGAATAAATGATGACAATATGGACTTCGACAACAGAAATAATAACCGTCTAAAAAAAGAATTTATTAAATTTTGAGTAAGTAGAGGTCTCTCTAATTTTAATGATTTGTCTAAAGTCAAAATGTTTCGTTTGTGATTTTTGACCCTTAAAATTACCAAGAAATCTTTTCGTTTCTCTCTATAAATCGGTTAGTGGTCTTCGATATGACCTGGGTTAGAATTTTCTTAACAGAAATATCCGAAAGATCCTGGAAATGGATGTTTCTCCGTGAAACAATGTTAAGGAACATAGTAGTGACAACCTTTTGGAACTCTCTATTACTTAAGACAAAAGAAGTACTCATGGTAACGTCGATCTCTACATCCAACGAGACGGAAATTGGACAAGAGGAACAAGTAATTCCCAACGGTTTTTATTTAGACGGTCTGTTTACCTCTCTTGGTATCAAAAAGATCGACGACAGTTTCCGTATGAGGAGAGTAAAAGAAGGTCTACCCTATACAGCTAAATCACACATATATACACAGACACAGAGAGGAGAGAAATTCGTCTCGTCGTGGGAACGAGTTCTGTGGACTCTGTCTCTGAGTAGAGTACAGGGAGAAGTCGTCAAATATAGGAAGTGTTGAAGTCAGACTAAAGAAGAGACACAAGTGGTTGTGCACAAGGGACACGGAAAGTTCAGAAAATAGTAAACTAACAAAACTCGATTCTAGATCTGAGGAAAGTATTACGTAGTCTTTTTCCGGACCCAGGCCTCAAAACGAACAAAGGACTACCTTTCACGGACCAATGTCATGTCACTCAGGGGATGTGTGTTTGAAAGTTCAACACTCGAAAGTTTCTACGTTTACCCACAGACCAAGGTCGTTCCTTGGTCTTGGACACGCAAGTTGTAGTCCGTACTCACTTTAAAGACGAACGGAAGCCAGAGGATAACGACTACTAGGAAGTCGAGACGGTGGAGGGTGAAGAAGAGGGAGAAGGACAGTTATTGAGAAGAACGGACAAGTGAACTACGGTCGAAGACATACGGTCGACAACATGAGATGATAAGATGTAAAGTTCCACGACATGATATTCTAATTTTTATAAAAAAACACACAAAAAATTTACATAATAAACACACTTTTCCTAATATTTGGATAATGTCCTGTCATGATATAGTAGACGACACAATCAATCCACACATCCGATTGAAACAACCTGGACGTCTATTTAACCTGAACATTTATACGAAAGGGTTGTCTGGAACAAGTATACAATCCCTGAATCACATATTTGTAACGGACATCAATTACAACAATCACGGATGGCACGATCGTCGATTGTAGATGTCACACAAGGAAAACTTCCTCCAGTATAGTCACAGTGGAATGTCCACCCCTTTTGCTTTGAGTTATGAATCTTTGAACTTCATCAAAGGGATTCTCGTGTGTCGATGATTTACTATCTCGGTGGTCCCAAGTTTGGAGACAAGATGAAGACATCTCTCGACGGATTCCTGTGACGGAATGTTTCTACCTTACGAATCTAAAGTACGGTAAGTGCGAGAACTTTAAAGGTCTCTCGGTCCTTCTTACTAATGGTAGAAACAGAATTATTTGTCTCAAACATAATTAATTTTATTTTCCGACATAAACAACAAGTTGCTAATACATGGTCCCCGAAGGGTCCACCGAGTCACCATATCTTGGGAGGACGGTCACGTCTTCGGTGTCCTCTGCACCCAAGCTAGGGACCCACCTCTTCTAAGGGACCCCCTCCTTTACCGTTGGGTGAGGTTACAAGAACGGACCTTTTAGGGTACCTACCTCCTCGAACCGCCCGATGTCAGACACCCCAGCGTCTCTTAGTCTGTACTGACTCGTCCGTCCTAATGCATGATTGCAATTTGACAATGACACAAAGAGTCACCTACTGAACTATTCTTTTCAGTACCACCTTGACGGAGAAACTTACGTTATCTTTTCCGTAAACACCCCTCTTCTTAAAATTTACAGGATTAAACCTTATGAGGACGATATAAATCACGAGACAAGAACCCTTATTCTTTAACGACGAAGTTGAGGACAATGAGGACGGAACGAGGAAGGGGTTGTTTCTGCGGGACGGAACAGAATGAAAGACGACCCCTTTCTTTAACATAGAGAAATTCGACCAAGAGATTTAAATGAATTCCAAACAACGACAACGAGGAAAAGGTCCACAATCCTGAAGACCATCTTGGTGACTCGGTCATAGTCTTAGGGGACCTCCCGAACAACATCGTCAAACGACCCGGGGTGGGGTTCGGGATGATAAACGGAAAGACTGTTCCAAGGTCCCCCAGAACTCCGAAACTTTACCTCTGGTGTGAACCCTGGGTAGAGACCTTCTCAGTTTCGTTAAAACATTGAAGAAATCTAATCGGATAAACCTACGATTAAAGGAGGGTTAAAGGGATTTTAGAAATGGAAAGAATATTGACGAGAGTCAAGGACATTTACCTGTAGTTTAGTACCGTTTAATTCGATTCTCATATCTTTTACGTACATCGAGAGTCGAAGGAGGAGACCAAGACGACGGGGACGGATAGAAACATTAAACAATCAAAGAGTCTAACATTTCTCAGAAAAGTGTAGTGTGGACCCATTTAACTTTTGATTTCACCCTTGAACTACTCCGGGACTCCTTATTTCGAAGTTAAAGGGGACGTGTAGACGTACACGAAAACTTAATTCCTTTTTCTCGTGCTCCGTTCCACCGGAAAAATTCTGGAGGATATCGTGGAAAGGCAAAAGGTATTAGTGACGACTGAGTCCTGTCAGTCCTCTGAACTGTAGATTGGGACCTCGTTCACTTTTCGAACAACAAAAAGGCTGATACCAATTAAGTTCAATGACATTCCTACCCTAAAAAAAGGTATTCATCCTGTAAGACAATACAAAGTACTCCAAAAACCAACTAAAAAATTTTTTTGGGATCCAAGTGACTGTTAAGTACTGTAACGATATCGTCATCAATGTTCTGTTAATGTTAAAAACGACATTCAATCCTAGAGTTGAGTTTGGTATTCCTCTTTTTAATTTGTCTTAATGAGGACTTTTAGGAACTCAGGGATGCAATGGTTCTTGACGCAGGCACTTTTGAGTCTTCCGTCTTTAATTGAAGACACAGAGTAACGAGTATCTGAGTGTGAATTGTACAGCGGTTTCAGATCAACTTTCTGACTTTCCTACCACTCCTTTCCATTCTAAAAGGAAGGGAGGGAACCTGAGCAGGATCTTGTCTACCGGTACCTCAATTTAGGATTATTTACATGAATATTACACTGACGTAATATACAATTCTATTAACTTTGAAAACTAAACTCCAGAGACTAAATTTAAGAAAATGTCAGTATGACCTTAATTTATAGAAAGTAAGTAAGTTGTTTGTCGACAACTCATAGAGGAATTAGTTTGACATCTGAGAGGTTCCCCTCCCAAAAAAAAAGGATTAATTCTGTTGACGGAACGTAATATCATCGACGAGTCACAACAAGCAACGTAACTATTGATTATTTTGTGTAGGGTACACCAAAAATACCTAACACAGGATCTGAATCTCTACCTCTTTATTTGTCTCTAAAAGATGTATCACACAATCTCCACAAAATTTAAATACCCTTGAAATATGTCCTTCTTTAATCAAGACGGACCCTCTCAAAATTATGTCCGAGGGTTCCTACCCCCTCGGATCAGACCACCCGACGACAGATACCCCAGCGTGTCTCAGTCTGCGTTGACTTCGCTGAATCGTCGTCGTCGTACCTTCTCTGCAAAGTCGAGTCAAACAACCTACCCATCCTCAAGAGGTCCTTTCCTTCCCGTAAGGACCATTTCCTCTCAGAGGACGTTTCTAAGACATAAAAAAGAAAACTCCTTAGTAATCGAATTACAAAATTTATGAATGTCTCATTATTCTACTCTTATCCTTCCATTACGATAATTATCGAATGTCGACAACTCACATATAATACACGGACCGTCACATTCATATGAAACATGTGTAATAAAACAAAATTAGAGTGTTCTTTGGGGACTTCATGTAAGATGATAGTAAAAGGTCTAATCTTTAACTCCTTTCAAACAAAACACTCTTTACTGTATCATTCTACTACTAGTAATGTAATATACAAGAATCCAATAAGTTCGTCGAATCTGACACCTGTCACCCCTCGGTAAATCCTACTACACTAGTCTACACTCCTACTTTTTGAGACTCAGTTTCCTCCCGTCAAATTTTCAAAAGAACATCAGATGACACCGTATAACTTCCGAAGTCAAGACTGGAACTAGAACCCCCATCTTTGACATTCTCTACTTCCTCTGCTCCCCACCTTAGTTTTTCTGAACTACGAACCCTCTTTCTACACACACTAGTCCGAACGTTTCCCCTCTTGTTCCATATACCAATACCGGACCCTCTTTTACGACATACAAAAGACAGACGAAAATCTGGAACATAAAGAAACCAAAACATAAAAACATAATAGACTATATATAATTGACATGTACGTGTATTGCATCTTTACATCTTTACCTTCGTGCAACTCTCATACAAGTAAAAAAAGGAGATACCTACATGGTAGTTTTTTCAAACCTTCGATGATTAGGTTTACATAGGTTTTCTCGTGATAGGCCTCCATTCGTCGATGACCTCGTTCTTCCTTACTTATCCACTCCGCTTTTCTACCGATGGACATGAAACTGAAGAAATAAATAAACCGACGTGACTCAGATTCAATACGGTACGTCCTAGAAAACAACACCGGGTACCCGAGGTCTCACACCCCCGAGTCATCAACGCCACTCGTCCGAAGCAACGAGGCGTCGTGCACCCCAGAAGCAAAGGGTTGGTCCCTAGTTTGAGTGTAGGGGACGTAACGTTCCACCTAAGAATTGGTGGTCTCTTCGGGGATATGAAAATGAAGACGTCCACTAGTAAACTTCAAGAAAGAGAGAAAACATCGGTAAACAGAAAACGTAAAGTCTTATTAGAGGTTACTAGTCCTATTTCCACGACTTCTCCCTTTCCATAAGGAAAGGATACCTTTTCTAAGACAAGATTAAGTAATTTCTGTAAAATCCATAAGTTCTTAAATTATTCATTTACGTATAATTCCAGTAGACTAGGTTGAAGAAGGACGGCTAGGTCTTAGAGTTTCATCAATCACCCGAACAAAAACTTGGGAAACCCTCCATCCGTTGAGTTAGGAAGTCTTCCTTCAAACCCGTCTGCATTGACCTCCTTTCCAGAAGGAAAAGGTTCGACGTCACGTGAAAGGGTATACGTAGAAGATGGGTGACCGGGAAAGGGAGGGAAATCTTATCAATGTCTCGGCTATCGTTCCACGAGACGTCCAATGGTTCGCTTGCATGTACGCGTCAGTGCGGGTTACGAGTGTTAAGAAGACACCTCATCTGTGCATACACAAACAGGACTAACTTCTTGACTCCGCCAACTCTAACATCACGGTACCTTTTTGTAGGATCAATAAAAAGGACATTTGTAAACAGTACGGACTAAACGTATAAACACATCCTCCGTAACTTCATGGTCCTCGGTAGACTGGACCCAAAGTCAAGACCAAGATAGTGAATGATCCTTGTTCCGGAAATCGTTTAATACAACGGAAAGACTCGAAGTAAAGAGAACAGATATTTTATTCCTATTCGAGACAACCCTTCTACTTTAATTTACTGAGAACATTTCGGTAATATTTTCGAACCGAATGATAAATTTTTCATTTTTTTTTTTTTTTTTTTTTAAGATATTGGATTTCGACAAGATTTTTTATTTCAGATAAATTTTTCATTTTTTTTTTTTTTTCGAACCGAATCTCAATCGACACGTTGTCTACACTCATATGAACAAAAAGGGTAGACACAACTTATAATATATATATATATATATTAAGGTAACATAGTCGATTACCTCCAATGATAAATGCAATGAAGGGGTCGAAATAACTCTACATCAACTGTAAACGACGACGACGACGACAGCGAAGCCAGCACAGACTGAGACACGTTGGGGTATCTATCGTCGGGTGGTCAGAAGGGACAGGGACCCTAAGAGGTCCGTTCTTGTGACCTCACCCAACGGTAAAGGAAGAGGTTACGTACTTTCACTTTTCACTTTCACTTCAGTGAGTCAGGACAGACTGAGAATCGCTGGGGTACCTGACGTCGGATGGTCCGAGGAGGTAGGTACCCTAAAAGGTCCGTTCTCATGACCTTACCCAACGGTAACGGAAGAGGCCAACTGTATACTGTAAACATGTAAATTCGATACACATATAACCCTTTATTAATAGCGTAGTAATTTCAATTAATTAGGTAGTCAGTGGAGTGTGTCAATACTTAAACACACACACACCACATTTGTAAATTCTAAACGAAAACATTGTGGAAATTCATATATAGTTATTATGTCATAACAATTGATCAGTAGTACGACTATTTCTTAGACAGACGTTACGTCCTCTGTACCCAAGTTAGGGACCTCTTCCCTTCTAGGGGACCTCTTCCCTTACCTGTCTCCTCGTACCGTCCGGTTGATAGGTGAGGTCATAAGAACGGATCTCTTGAGGTACCTGTCTCCTCGGATCGCTATCAGGTACCCCAACCTTTCTCAGTCTGTACTAACTGGTCGATTATGAAAGTGAAAGTACGACATGTAATCTACAGGTCTTGAATAAGTAGAATATTTACCTTTAAACAAGACAAACTGGTTATAGAGAGGTAAAAGAACGGAGGGTCGGGGACCGTTGACGGTAAGAGACAAAGATATTGAAACTGGAAAAAAACTCAAGTGGACACTTACTTTAGTATATCATAAACAGATTGAGATTGAGTAAAGTGGATCGAATTCCAAGTAGGTACAACAATGTTCACCGTCTTGACGGAAGCAAAAGACACCGACTCATTATAAGGAATACCTGAATGGACTACCGAATCACAATTTCTTAGACGGATGGTTATGTCCTCTGTGTCCAAGATAACGACTCAGGCCTTCTAGGGGAACCCTTCCTTTACCGTTGGGTGGGGTGATAAGAGCGGACCCTTTAGGGTGCCTGTCTTCTCGTATAGACACTGAACTGACAACACTTATTAAGACGTCACTTGTTTCTATAGTGAAACTTTATCCCTAAAGTAAAGAAAACCGAAACGGTCTAACATACCATTAAGATCTAAATTAAAAAAGTCCTTAGTTACTTCCAATGAAACCTTGAATTAGGACGGTAAACAGAAAAATCAACAAAGTATTATTAGTAATCACAATAGAATTACAAAAATCTTTCTTTGAATAAAAAGTTTTCAGTACTTTTCTACGTCAAAATCTTTCTTTAAATCCGATAAAAACAAAACCTCTCTTTTCAATTTGAACGTAACTACGAAAATTTTTGTAAATTAAGATATACTGTAGATTACCTAGTGGAATGATGTGATACTTTCACAATCAGTGAGTCAGCACAGACTGAGTAACGTTGGGGTACCTGACGTGTCGGACGGTCCGAGGAGACAGGTGCCCTAAGAGGTCTGTTCTTATGACCTTACCCAACGGCAAAGGAAGAAGTCCCCTAGAAGAGCTAGGTCCCCGACTTGGGCCTAGAGGACGTAACGTCCTCCCAAGAGGACTCGGTGGACCCTTCGCAATGACGTGACGTCGGTGTACCATGCCTTACCCTTCTCTACTCTCATCCAAAAAAAATGAGACCTTAAAAAGTAAGTACCTCAGTACACTATTTACGTCTTCATACACAAACCTTAATTCATAAACTTTTCCTTCCTAGTCAGTCAAAGTCAGTCAAGACAACCTGAGAGAAAATAGGGAAAGAAGAAGAGTACAAGACAGAATTCCCTTTTTTACACTAAAAATAAAAGTAGGACTCTTAAGATGGTGAAACCCCCGGAAATTAAAACTATCCGCACTTTCGGGAAACTGTTGAGGAGAGACTCCAAATTCACACATAAATCGGACGGTTGGACCCTCGAAAGACTCCCAATCCTAGGTCACGCTTAAAAGGTGACACCGACCGTGTACTCGTGTCACGGACCGTGAATCTTACTGAATCTTTCGATAAATGACTGGCTCACTTGATAATGAGGAAGGAAAATAGACAACTTTGAATCAGTTAAGCCTCAATAATTATGTAGGATCCTCAAATGCCGGTATAGAAAATCAAGTTTTGCATGGGGTCTATTTCATTCAAGTACTTTTTCTTAAAAAAAGTGTTTATATATCTTAATTTTATTAGACAATCATCTTTACAATCTTTATGTAACAATGGTTATAAAAATTTTAAAATAAAATCACTTCACATAACTAAACGTAACATATTTACAGATGATATGTCCTCACTAAGCCAATCTGGATTCATATATAAGGAAAAAATATAAAAAAGTAATACCAAATAGTATTTTATAACTTATATCAAGGGACACGAGATGTGATCCTGGAACAACAAATAGACAAGACATACATTATCAAGCGTAGACAAATAGGGTTTGAAGGTAGGGAGGGGGAGGGGGAGCCGTTGGTCATCAGATGAACAACAGTTTCGGCTAACAAGAAACCTGGAGGGATCTTAGAAGACGAACTTCTTACGCACAAAAGTAAACAGAGGATTGTGCGATCTCTACCCCCACCACGGAACCCGTGATCGACTTAAATGAGTTAAGTCCATGTATACTCTACAGAGGGTAGGTCTTAAGATCAAGACGTCAGGTGAAAATCGGTTGTTACTCGTCGAGACACAAAGAAAAGAAAAAAATAAAAAATTTCGAGAAAGACATAGAGGGGCTGTTTAAAACAGGTCATCATGTAAAGATGTTTCTCCTTTAGAAAGGGGTAGAGCAAAAAGTAAAGGGGTCATTCAAGTAGACACGAGCCAGACAATAGACAACATAGGTAAAAGGTCGTCGAGCGACCCGAGAACTCCCTATACTTTGTCTTCTCTGCAGTCCCAGCCTATGTCACACCCACTCCCACAGAGGTCAATCCTGAACCCGAAAGGAGGTCTTCACCCTTACTTAGTGAACCCTTGCTGTGTAGGACGTAAGACGCACAGGACAGGCACCACGGGAACGAACACGGCGAGCAAAAACAATGCCAGTAAAGAGACATCATTTACGAAGTGAGAAGTCATACAAAATAAAATCAGTGACAAAGATTTAGACATATAAGACAAGAAAGGAAGATGGTAAAACCGTAAATCCACGGAGTTGTACTTAAATTAGACTCTTTTTATTAGGATTACAGGACTGAAGACCATTCTTTATAAATATGCTCCCTTGAGAGTCAACATGACTGAAAAGGAACTCAAGATCCTTTTACACACACACTACAAACAGTGTACTCCACAAGATTTATAATTACGATAAATTATACTAATTTAACAGATAAATCTCTTTTTCAATGTACAGCGGTATCGACTCCTTACAAACGATGTGTTCAACCGGTATGTTTTTACTCCACACTAAAAGGAAAAATCAGTCTTTTTAAAAAAATCCTATCATAAACCTCACACCGTACTATTTGTATTAAGGAGTGATCCCTTACATTTAACTATGTGAGAAAGACCTCATATTAACCTGGGACGTTAGAGTGAAAATCTTTAGATAGGTTTCCTTTATTAGTCTCTATTCTTACAAGTAGTATCAACAACAAAAAAAAAGAAAGAATTACTTTTAATATTCGGTGTCCCGAGGGGACCACCACGTCACCGATTCTGAGGTATGACGGTTACGTGTCCGGGGTCAAAACTAGGGACACGTCCCTTGATCTGGGGTATACGAGGTTGATTTTCTAAAGGGTACGACGTTGATTTTTTTTGTTTGACACACGACGTTGATTCTCGGTAACGTTTGTTTATTTATAAAAAATTTTTCCTTTTAACATTCGGGGTACTTATAGACTCTCAGTTCTTTAACTAAAACCATACATGTTCATAATCTTATAATACCTTCGTGATTATAATACTGAGACTTTTCACAAATTTCTGTTGATAAGTTCTGTATAGTAATTCTTCTCTTTATTTTTTGACACCACTTATTTTATACTGCACACACACGACGACGACGATTCAGTGAAGTCGACACAGACTGAGAAACTCTGGGGTACCTAACATCGGGAGGTCCGAGGAGACAGGTACCCTAAGAGGTCCGTTCTTCTGACCTCACCCAGTGTACGGGAGGAGGTCCCCTAGAAGGGGTGGGTCCCTAGCTTGGGCGTAGAGAACACCGAGGATGCAACGTCCCCCCAAGAAATGACGACTCGGTGGTCCCTTCGGGTTTTATAACGGTAACAATAAAGACTCATTTACCCTGTCTGTTGAATTTTTAGAAAGACACCAAAGGTGTAAAAGACATACATAATGTAACTACTAATTTACTTACTTAAACATATTCTCTGATGTCACTACGGAGTTTTTAGTCAAAAAAATTTGCGAAAGAAAATAAAGTCAAAGGATTGTCCTTCCAGTGGTCATACTTTCGAAATTTTATAATTGACAAGGGTTAGCTCTTAAAAATATAAGAATACTCAACACTTTACATATATTTATTCCTTTTAACGTGATACGATTTGTCATACAACAACTTGGTCTTTATACAAATAACCGTATAAAATACCTATTTAACCGTGATCCTAAATAGTAAAAAAAGTTTTTAACCAAAGTTTAAAATCTTGTGTTTTTTTGAGTTCTATACTGTCTCGATGGAGTCTGTAGGGAAATCTGACCGACATTTCAATGTTCAAATTCGTTCTTATCCGTATAAAAAATTATCGGACCTTCCATAAAACCACCCTGTTATCTTCATATAAACCAATATGTTTTTAGACACTAAGATATTTTCCTGTATTAAACTTAGACATCAACTAATGTTCAAATCTCGAGACATTATATGTTTCAAAGAATTAACATACATTGATCAGTGAAGGGTTCCGACCGACTAGTGAGACTTCTTCATTACTTTGAGTCGTTCTTAATGGTCGACGACAAATACTTTGGTTTACTATCTTAAGTGAATTACTTTCATTACACGACTGTCGTCACAAGTGACAAATCTTGTATTATTAGTACAAATAACATAGAGAGTCTCTGTCTTATATAGTATGCATCTGTTCTCTTTTAACTCTCATTACACGAAAAAATTTTTTTTCACGAGAATAAATGTACTTTGGTTCAAAGTTTTTGTGAAACGATCTCCAGACAAAATATCTCAATTTGACCTTTTTACCGTCTAAACCTTTCGTCGATAACAAAAACCTGTGTGTTTAGTCTTCATACTCGAGTCTTTTGTATCCGTGAACCCCTTTAGAATTATAGAACTTGATATCTGGAACACTTGAAGTTTTTTGGAACTTTAAGTGAACTACTACTAAAAACCTTAGAGTCTTTATCACCACATTATGGTGTCCTATCTTTTTTTATTAGTCCTTCGAATTACGTTAGTCTTGGAGTATCGGAGAATACCCTTCATCGTAAACCGTTTCGGACGATTCGATGACATTTACTTACAATTAGTGTAAAATAGTCGACGAACACGATAGAAATAATGTATTAAACTTATAAATACTGGGACATTTATACAAATTGTCACTTTAATGTCATAAATACTTTGAGTTTAAGGTTTTTCGTATATTGGGAAACTACCTCTTCTTAATAGAAATTTATGATGTTTTAAGTTCTACAAAAACGGTAAATCGTCAACAGACATACGATACCCTGTTCATAAAGAGTGATTTTAAGACACTATTTGTCTTACTATATACAGTTTTAACTGAAACTTCTGTGTGTACTAAGACAATTAAATAGTAGATACTCTTTATTTACTAGTCGACTTCATAAAATTCAAAAATCCTAATTCATGTTAAATAAAAGAGTGATACCAAATATAAAACCAACTGTCGTAGATAGAGACTTTTAATAATTACTTAGAAAAAAATACTTGGTCGAAACCTTAACCTGTTGAGGAGGATTTCATCGTCATAATAACTTTTACTTTTATTACCTACCTTTACGGAGAAATCAAAATATTAGACATGAGTAAACCACACACACACACATAAAACCCTTTTGAACTGAGAATAAATAACGGTTATGAAAGAAAGAAGAAACGGTGGCATTTGAGTGACGTTCCATAAAAAGGGAAAACTTCCTAAATTTACGTAACAAGAAGCCCTTTCATATTAGATTATCCTTCTATATCAAGTATAATCTTGGTTTTTTCGGACATTAATTCTATACAGAGACAGTGTAAAAAAAGGGGACAAAAAACAATTTCGCCTTTACCTAAGTAAATTCATTTATTTTAACAGCTACCCATTTCGGAAATAAAAGTTTTCACTATTCCAATGTTTATAGACAAATGAAGTAAAACTAACAGATTTTATAAATCTTTAAGAGTAAGATGTTTCAAACCCATATGATTAATGAAATGTAAAACTCCACTTAAATTAAACAAAAGATCCATAATATCACCATTTCTTAGGTGGACAGTTAAGTCCTCTGAGCCCAAGTTAGGGGCCCAGCCCTTCAAGAGGACTTCCTCCCTTACCGTTGGGTGAGGTCATAAGAACGGACCTCTTAGGGTACCTGTCCCCTCGGACCACCCGATGGCAGGTACCTCAACGTGTTCTCAGTCTGTGCTGACTCACTGACTCGCGCACGTGTGTGTGTGTAATCTAATTAAATCCAATTAAGTACACAACGACCGGACGGCCTGTGATGTCTCTTCACCAAGACTCCCACTTGAAACAGTGTCTAAGACAACTCTAGTTTGAGAACCAGTCCGTTCGTGAGTAAATGGCATCAGTGGTAGTAAGACTAGTCCAAGACTTAGAGCGACCCGAAGCCACCCGAGTGGAAGTACCTAATCAACCCTCCTAATGGACTTTACGAGTGTTTATATACCTTTCACAATTCTTACACACAGACTTCAGTCACCACCAGAAGTATGTGACGACAATGGGTCAACGACTATCTCGGAAAGATACAACTCCGAGAGAATTTTGGGAAACGGAAAGGTGGTAGGAATAAACCCTCCTAATCGATCACCTATGTGGATGAGAGGAAATTTTTCTACTGTTTCCTTTTTATAGGTCTTACGTTCAGTCGAAAGATATGGACTATTGTTACACCCTCCTCAAAACTACAAAGTCTGAGAACTAGGCTTACGTCTACTCAACCCCCGGAATCCAATAACTAAGCACGAGACGCGACAACGGACAGAATGACCGTCTCTCGTACCCATCTGTTTGCAAAAGACAATTTCGGTCGTTAGTTTGCACAATCCGAAACATCCAAAATATCAGAGACAGTGTCGATGAGAAGAGACGGCAAAATCGGTTCTGGTCGGTAAACGTCATGACATTAACTGCCCGTACCGAGATAAGGTTATTTTTACATAACAAATTCTTGTCGGACACACAACCTAAACCTGGCACCTGACATCAAACGGTTGGAGACCCGCGTCCATCAACTCTCATACAACCACAGAGAAAAGAATTTTAGTCTCTATTTAAGAACGGAAGTCTCAACATCAACAAGTAATAAATCAAATTTGCGTATATTTAGTTGTAATATCCCTTAAGGGACCACCAGATCGTCAATCCTGAGACAAGAAGGTAAGGTCCCCGGACCCAAATAAGGACCAGCCCTTGATTCTATAATGTTCAGCTGGTCGTATCGGTTTTTTTATTTGTGACATTAAAAGATAAGAAAAACGAATATCAAAATAGGATTTTCCTATTTGACAGTTGAAAACTAGAGATTTCGAGATACTGTTAACTCAAAAGATCAATCAAGAGAATGTAGGGATCCATGTCCACCCCACTACCCCTTACGGAACTAACACATTTCTCTAATCTGTAATGTGACGAAATAAGTATTGACTCATCTAAAACTCAAGACGACCTGTCATAGTCCAAACCGAAACGTTGACCCAACCAAGTAGAACCACGAAACGAGGGAGGATCGACGTTCAGTAACCGAACCCTATATCGAAAGAATTCCGAGTCAAATGAGTAACCATTTTATTACTATTAAGAATTGGAACAATCCAACGAGACTTCTAACTACACGGGTACTTAAATTTCACACCCCCGGGTCACGGACTCTTTCTATTTGGTTTATTTGTCATCGAGAATTTTTGAACCCACTCTTGGTATAGAACTTCCAATGTACGAAAAAAATTTTTTTTTAAGTAACAATAAAATGTAAGGAATAAGAAGAAATTTCCCCTTTTTACGTAAAAACACACGAATTCGGGAGTTTCAATAAACCACGGAACCTCGGTACAGAAAGTTCGACCCGAAGGGTCCACTGAATTACCATTCCTTAGGACGGACGGTCACGTCCTCTGGGTCCAAGGTAGGGACCCAACCCTTCTAGGGGACCTCCTCCGGTACCGTTGGGTGAGGTCATAAGAGCGGACCTTTTAAGGTACCTGTCTCCTCAGACCACCCGATGTCAGGTACCCCCCCAGTGTTTCTCTGTGTTGACTCGTACACGTATAAAGTTTGATAAACACGACTTTCTGAAAAATAGACAGTACTTGGTTACGAAAGTATTTTATATTATTTTAAATAATGTTTTTACTTTATTTGTGTTTGTCTTGTGTATGTTTCGGGACAAAAAAGAACATTACTCTGGGTTGTTTATGGAGTTCAAAGATTCACAAATGAAACGGACGAACAAAGAAACCCTGGACCATCATTCACTAAAAATCTAGATATGACTGACATGAAAATCCTCGTGACCAAATTCCCCTCCGGTCGAGTACCTTTAAGAAAATTTTATGAGTATAGTCAGTAAGAAAAAAATTTTCTGTATATACATAAATAAATAAAACGAAGTGATCCAGAATCAACTCCGTATGCCCTAGAAATCAACGTTGTACGTTTCAGAATCGACCCCGTACACCCTAGATCAAGGGACTGGTCCCCAGCTCGGACCCGGGAGTCGTGTCCGTCGTACCTCAGAATCGGTGACCTGGTGGTCCCTTCAGGGGTATAGTCAGTGAGAACTTGTCTTTCTTTTACTTCAGCGAGTCAGCACAGGCTGAGAAACGTTGGGGTATCTGACATCGGATGGTCCGAGGAGACAGGTACCCTAAAAGGTCCGTTATCATGACCTCACCCAACGGTAAAGGAAGAGGCCCCCTAGAAGGGTTGGGTCCCGAGTTTGGGCCCAGAGGACGTAACATCTGTCTGTGAAAAGACAGACTCGGTGGTAAATCGGTGATTTATCTGTGACTCAAATGGGGAAGAAGAATTTTCCATCAGTGGTTGACGTTCACTTACAATAAATAACGGGTTCAGAAACAAGTAAGTTGGGGTGGGGAGAGGTGACGGGTACGTTTATCAACCTAAACTCCATGGATCTCTAAGAGTAGTCCCTTATTCGGAACTACCAAACGAAACTAGTCGTACTGGAGGGAACCTCACAGACCGACGTGTCCCCCCAGGGTCACCGAGGTCACGTCTAGAACTCTCGGATCTGGAGATCCTCGCACCCACATCCTTAGAGTCCAGGAGTGAAAGGGAAGGTAGGAGACACTAGACTGTCGTGGAGGGTAATGAAGACAATTTGGTGCGTAAAGTAATTATAAAGGTAATAGAAGAGACTGAAGGGGTGGGGGTGGGGTGGAGACGGCGGTCTTGGTACCCGAAATATTGTTATCCCGGATTAAAATAAAAGAAAGACCAAGGGACCGAGGACCGTGTGAGATCCACATGGAACCTTTACAAGACTACACACTTACTTACTCATCCGTCACGACAGGTCCGGAGAGTGGTCTGACTGTAGGAAATAGAAGTCCGAGAAGTGAAGCGATCCCAAGGAGAGTCTTTAAATTGGTCTAACCTTTCCCACCTCCTCTTCCCCCTAGTGAGGCCTCGTTGTGTATCGACAGTTGTGTAAAAGTCACGGGTATTGGACTTCCTTGTACCTGACACATAAAACCCTTCAACACAAAAAGAGTAAGGAGTTAAAAACCACGGCTAACACATTGTCACAACGTCCTTTCGTCGGTTGTCGTCAGGATGGTCGAAGGTTTGACAGTGTCACCGAAAGACCTTTGACAGTCCCGGTGTGGAAGGGAATCTACTTTGAGTCACCGTAGCTCGAGAACTCTCATGTCTACCACTAAAGGACCTCATCTGTGTCACCACACACTTGTCTACTGGCCCGACCCGACATGGTGTCACGAACGTACCCTATCATGCCTAGTGACCACGAAATGTCATCTCGCGAATACCTAGAAAGTACTATACATATGTCTCATTCTAGTGACACACTACCCCTACCTTTTCCCATAGTCAGTAAACATACGATGTCAGTAAAAGTTCCTTTTTCTTGAGTTTTTAGTCAACTATCGAATATGATTATCTAATCCAAAGACCGCCAATAGAAAAGGAACTCCCTTGACCATTTCAATTATCGTGCAAATTGATTTACGACCGAAACTTACTCCTGGAACTTAAGGGCAGAATTGAGATACTGGAGTAAGTTCAATAAATCGGAGAAACTCGGAGTGAAAAAGAATAGACATTTTACCCCATTATTATCATGTTCCCGTATCTACTAACACTTCTAATTTTCACTGTTAAGTACAATTCACGAATCACTATGGTCATAAAGAAATCGTAAGTAATGATGGTGAACAGACATATCTAATAAATAACCCCATTATTGTGAAAACTTTTCTTTACTGTCGGAAGTCTCATAGTTTTTGTCAACATAAACTTTTGATGAATATATACGTCTTATAATTAAATTGTATAAAGACGGTAAGAATTGACAAAATATATACAATCAAATACGAAGACCTGAAGGACTTTATTCAATAAAAACTGAAGAATTGTGAATTGTAACTCTCCACTGAATAACGAATAATTTTATTTAACAAGTTTTTTATCGTTTTTATTACTCGTTCGGTATACTTTAATTAGATAACTTAATCGTCACCTTATGTCATAATCTTTTGTAGCACTTTTGATCGTTATATATTTTATTTACCTTTTTATCTTATATTTCAACATATATGTCGTACCTATATTAAATTTTTGTGTATTATATATTGTATTTTAATTCATTTAATGTGTAAAACTTTACTTATTTATTATCGATACAAAACATAAACCTAATTCCCATTGAAAAAAGGGAAGTGAAAGGTCACGAATACTACAATTTCCATAAACAAAAGAATTAAATAAAAATTAACTCTATATCAATATATGTTATACTATAATCAATGTCTACGTGTTGTATCACTGAGTGTTGAAAATTTCCAATATGAGGTAAATATCAATTATATTTTATAACAGACACAAGGGGCATAAAATGTTATATAGGAACATCGAATAAAATATGTATTATTAAACATGGAGAACCCAAAGGGGACACCGAGTCGACCATTTCTTAGAAGGACGTCACGTCCTCTGGACCCAAACTAGGGACCCAACCCTTCTAGGGGACCGTTTTCCTTTCCGATGGGTGAGGTCATAAGACCGGACCTCTTAAGGATATGTCAGGTACCCCAGCGCTTCTCAGTCTGTGTTGACTCGTTGAAAGTGAAACGAACATGGAGACTCGAGGGATGAGGAGAGGACGGGGAGGGGTGAAGGAAGTGGGGTGACCTTCGGTGACGAAACAGAAGATATAGATACTCAGACAAAAGGTGACTTTCCAAAAATAGTACATTTTTGACATTTCTGGTTTGTAGACAATGAGTGAGAATTAACGAGTTTTACTGTATAAGTCATAAGTATAACTTAGATTCAGAAAACGATATCGATCGTTTAAATAACTTAAATAAATGTCTTACAAACGACCTTAGTTCATTGACGAAAGTTTCATTGAAGGACCTACAGATTTTTGTTTGTCCCATAGAACCAAAATAAATTGAATCCATGGGTTTATAATTAACACACCGATGTGGCCTGGTTCTTGTCAAGAGAGTTTTGAGAATCAGGTACTGTAAGCCATCTGTAAAGTGCCTCCGTGAAAAAGTTCCGGTCACTCGTCAGTCGTCGTCTTTGAAGACACGAGACGATTTCCCGAGGGGTCTCTGATACCGACCAAGGACTTCGTACACACCTCTATAGGTCAATGTTGGGTCCCTTTCATGTCCAGACCGAGAAACACGCTAACCTCTCAATCGGAAGGACCAGTCCCGGTATCCGACGGTTCGACTGTAGACACAGCGGTCCCGTACACCCGGTGGACGGTTGTGGTAATAGGGGTAAATCCCAATCCGGTCGTCCCTAGAAAGGACAACTCGGGCTTACAGAAGTAAAAGTACTTCAAAAGTTTCGTCTTAGTTTCTGAGTCGTCCCGTTTACCACCACACTAGCTTGGATGGAGAAATTGGATTAAGAAGAAATTTATTTTCAATAAAAACTGAAAAATTATGAATTGTAACTCTCTATTGAATGTCGAAGAACTTTATTTAATGATTGAGATCGTTTTTATTATTCGTTTGGTATAATTTGATCAGGTAACTTAATCGTTACTTTATGTTAATAATCTTTTGTAGTACTTTTACAAATATTACAAATAATTCAATATCCTGACAAAGAACCAGTGTTTACCTGGACGGGAGACAGGTAGGGTCCGATAAGGGTTTCGTAGAGAACTTCCTCTTGTGTGAAAGTATCATCGTTTCCATTAAATCTTTCATACAGAAAATTGACCTTCAACTTCCCTTTGAACCAAAGAATAACAGACGGTAGGCTTCACAAGGTGCACCATCTAAGGCTGTGTATAGAGTAACGTTTATGAGAACAAGAATACTGGTTTGTAGAAGGATTTTACTTTTGAATTTTTATATATCTAAGACTGATTTTCATCTACTGTAAAACGAATATGTTTTAACGACTTGCACATATTTACGGAGATCACGGTCTGATGTAGAAGTACGACTGTTGGGATGGGCCCCGAACGAGTGGTAAGTCGTTCTGTAAGAAGATAAAATTGTAAAGGAAATTTCCCTTTAAGAAGACTTACGTAAGTTGTTTTCCATACCTCTCGTAATCAGTGACTCTAAAAATGAGTATCATAAACTTGCAGGAACAATTCAAACTGAGGATGCAATAAACTCATCTAAAAAAAAAATTCGTTGATCTCAAATACCTCCGGTCGACGAAAACTGGAAAAAGAGTGATGACACGGGGCATCTCGATGACTGTCCTTCTCTTCGTGAAAAAATACAGTCTACGGGGACCATCGACTTGACGAACCCCTGTAGTATAGTAATCCCTTACCAAGTAGTCTAAGTCAAAACGACAAATATAAAAGATCTTACATATTATTACTCTTATTAAATTTGATAGAGAAAAGTGGTTTTTGACACATTTGAAAGATACTCCAACGTTTAAGTGTTTTTATATTGAAATACAGGCTAACGTGATACATAACCCAACTGGGTTTTCAAACATAAAAAAAGACATTCTACAATACCCTTTTAAGTTTGTTTAAAAACCCGGTTGGGTTACTTTTTCAAAACAAAACAAAAATGAACTACATTTATGAAGTTATTCATACAGTCTTCTTCTGAAGGGACCACCAGGTCACCAATTCTTAGGTGGACGGTTACACCCCTGTACCCAAGTTAGGGACCAGACCCTTCTACGGTGTAAGGTACTCCGTTCTCCTTAGTAGTGTCACTCTTCGGAAGTATGACAGTGTTTCTGATCGGGTGTCGTTACTTCTGGGTCCCGTCGGTTTTTTTTAATTCATTTTAAAAAATAATTTTTTTTTTTAAATCTTTGACTCAATTTTTTTTTTTTAGTCTTCTTTTTCTACGTCTTACTGAATTTCTGAACACACAGTCTTAAAACTGGTCACCTCAGTATCCCTTCAAATCACTGACGGGGGAGTTTCTATTGATGGAAGGTAAAAACGAAAATCCACGGAGACGGGTGGTCCCTCCCGTTCCTCTTCTCGGAGAACTATCTTTCGGTCGAACACGAAGACCTCCCGCCGTCCCACCGCCTGCCCCCAATAGGTACGAAAGACCTCCTTCCTCTCTTTCTCCTTTAGGTGAACGGTATTTACGGGGGAAACCTAGGTAACTTTTGAAACCTAAACCGTTCCTCCTTCGTTTTCCGAACCGTAGGTTTCTCTCTGAGACTCTCCTTCCAACACTCTGGAAGGACAGAGTTTTCCTCATCGTCGGTCACGGGTCCCTGCCCCCGTCTACACGGTGGGCCGAGTAGTCCACGTGCCCCTAGGTGAACTCTTCGAGTCCGAAGACAACTCAACGGAATCCAGACGTCGGAGGACAGAACTTTACTGATCCAGGAGGGTGTGGGAGTGAGTACTAGTACTCGAAAATCAAGTTCCTTGTCTCAGACAAAACTCTTCTTCTTTACTAAAAAAAGGTGGAAAGAAGTTCTACAAACTTACTGAACAATTCCAAAAGTCGAGAAATAGGTGTACCGAGTAGAACAGTAGACGAGGCCTTGAAGGGCGAAGAACGAGATTAAGTACTACAGAACTTCCATTATCGGACTTTTCGAGACAAACAAGAAGTGCTTCAAGTCGGAAAAGGAAAGAGGAGAGACTTTCTCAAGTTTGACCTGAAAGTCAACTCCGAAAATTCTACTAGACAGTTCAGACGAAACACAGGAGAAAAAAGTCTTTGCAACCACATGTTAACTAAGAAGAGACATAAGACCCACAACTTTACGTACACTTTACGTGCGAATCGAAACGTTGTAGGCAGTCAAGGACCGAGGACAACGGATTAGTAACGGAAGTAGAGACAGACGGTTAAGGGGACTGAAAAAGTTCCCGTCGACGGTCCACAAATTGGAAAGTGTGTGTAAGTAGGTCGGAACTAGACTTAAAGTTGTTTCTGAGATCTCGGAACACACCTCTACGACGTCAAAAATAGATAACGGGACTTATGAGAACTCAAACACCATCGAAAAAGGTACACAGGAACACCTAAATCAAAAACAAATATCTCTGACCGGGAACGTCCTCGTCCGTAACTGAGTAGAATAAACCTTGCACGTCTAAAAAGAAAAAGTTCAACTAAACGAGATTTCGTGTTCTACTTGGTTTAATGTCCCAATCGTACAGGTTCCGAAGTCCGTAAAGACCCGAAAGTAGAAGAAGACGGAGTCCCATTTTGACATCACTTGTGTCCCGTCTCCAGTCGGACCTAGGTTCGGACGTGGACCGTCGACCCTACTTAGTATTTACCTCTTCCGGTCATCCGTAAGTTCTGACCAGGTTTTATTTGTATGGGAGTTGGGACGGGTGACGAGGAACTGTAAAAAGATCTCGATCACGACTCGAAAATTACCGTAAAAAGAACAAAGAGACACACTTTCACTTTCACAATCAGTGAATCAGCACAGGTTGAGAAACGTTAGGGTACCTGACATCGGGTGGTCCAAGGAGACAAGTACCTTAAGAGGTCCGTTCTTATGACCTCACCTATCGGTAAGGGAAGAGGTCCTCTAGAAGGGTTGGGTCTCTAACTTGGAGAGATGTAACGTCCGTCTAAGAAATAACAGACTCAGTGGTCCCTGTAGAGAGACATATCTTTCCGAAAAAAAGTAACTGACTTTTTAAGAGTCAGTTTTGACTCTTGACTGTTGATGTCAATAGGTTTGTATACAGAGATAGAAGGTAAAAATGGGATATTCCTACTCTGACCGGGTGCAACAACCCATTAGGACGGTGTTTTGTCACGTCATCGAGTGTAAAACCGGTTTTCATGTTGTCTCGTTTCGAGGAGACAAATGGGGTTGGAGGGTGGGTCACCGGACACCAGGACCTACCCGTCGACCTGGTAACATTCGGGACCACTTGTAGTCCGTCCTAAGACGAACCTTGGTTCGAACATGGACCCGTTGGTTCTACCTGGTACCCACCTCTTCCGGTCACTCCATACCCTGACCAGGTTTTTTTTTTTTTTTTTTTGGGTGTGTGGGGGTGACGTGGAAAAGAAGAAAGGAATTTGAAACGAAGGACACCGGTGTGTCCGGAGAGGGGTAGGAGATGTAATCTACAAAGGAGACGGAACTTTCGGGAAGTGGAGGGACACACGTACCTTTGTTGCACGTGGAATATTGGAGGAGCGGGGGCACTGGGGTCACGGGTCCCGTCCCGGTCTGAGTCTCACCCACGAGTCACGAGGTGTGTCCTTATTTCCTCAAACACCTTCGTTACTTCCTCAGTCACCCCCTTAATGTCTCGGTAGGGACTTCTAAGTGTGTATTACGGAAAGGCTAAGTCGCCTCCCGAGAAGAACGTCCTCGTGAAATTTGAGGAAAGTCTTAAGGTCTGGACCTTCGTCTCCCTTCTCCTCCACCGCCGTCAAGACCGGACCGGGGACTAGAGGAAGGAGTGTCGGGAGGAGAGTTCATCCAAAAGGTCGTCGGACAGTACACGTTTAACGGGGTAGTTTATCTGGGTGTCGTCGACGTTTATGATCATTCTTTACGTCACGGTACGTTGAACGGTCTCTAAACGAGACATTTTTATCACCTTATGCAACGATCTTGAACACAACACATTTCTTAGGGTTACACGGGTCTCAAAAGCCAAAGAGAAACCTTCTAGCAACAATAAACCCTCACACACCCCTCACGTGTCGATTGTTGGTCTGGAAAAAAAAGGGAGGTTCATCGGACTCCAGAGCATCAGTAGTACGGATACAGGATGGTTCAACAACACAGAATCGGGTTCGTGTATTGAACATCGAACGTGGGTGATCCGACATTAGATATAAACACCTTACTTGATTATACCATTTATGATTTCTGATGAATCAATGTTTACCGATTCTATTTCACATGTTCTTACAGACTACTAATGACACGTAGAGGGTACTCGATTAGTAAGTAAATTCCGAAGAGACAGTAATCTTAAACCTTTTGAGTCGTCACCGGTGCCCTGATCTTTTCCAGTCAAAAGGAAGGTTAGGGTTTCTTCCCGTTACGGTTTCTTACAAGTCTGATGGTATGTCAACGTGAATATAGTGTACGATTATTCCAATGCGAGTTTTAGGAAGTTCGATCCGAAGTCGTTATACACTTGAAGGTCGACATGACCAGATTCGACCCAAATCTTTTTCTGCCTCCTTGGTCTGTAGTTTAACGGTTCTAAGTAACCTAGTATCTTTTTCGTTCTCTTAAGGTATTTTTGTAGATGAAGACGAAGTAACCGATGTACTTTCGGAAACGACACACGTAGTGTCGTTTGACACCTATTAAAAATTTCTCTGTCCTTATGGTCTGATGGAATGGACATAGGACTCTTCGGACACACGTCCAGTTCTTCGTTCAATTTCGACCTGTACCCTGTTACCTGAACAAGTTTTAACCCTTTCTTCATATTGTTCCGACATATAACAGAGGGACGAACAAATTGAATTATACGTGTCATATAGTACGTTTTACGGTCCGATCTACTTAGTGTCCGACCTTAGTTCTAACGGTCCTCTTTATAGTCATTGGGGTATATACGTCTACTATGGTGAGATTACCGTCTTTCCGTTCTCCTTGATTTCTCGGAGAATTACTCCCACTTTTTTCCTCTCACTTTTCAACAGAATTTTAAGTTGTAAGTTTTTTGATTCTAGTACCGTAGGTCAGGGTAGTGAAGTACCGTTTATCTACCTCTTTTCCCCCTTCGTCACTGTCTGAAATAAAAGAACCCGTGGTGACGTCTACCACTGACGTCGTAACTTTAATTTTCTATGAACGAGGAACCTTCCTTTCGACATTGTTTGGATCTGTCATATAATTCTTCGTCCTCGCAGTGAAACGGCTGTTTCCAGGCAGTTTCGACACCAAAAAGATCATCAGTAAATGTCTACACTCTCAACCTGGTATTTCTTCCGACTCGCGACTTCTTAACTATGAAAGCTTAACTCGATCTCTTCTGAGAACTCTTAGGGTACCTGACGTTCCTTTAGTTTGGTCAGTTAGGATTTCCTTTAATTGGGACTTATAGGCAATTTTCCTGACTACGACTCCGACTTCGAGGTTATGAAACCGGTCGACTACGTTTCTCAGCTGAGTAACTTTTTCTGGGACTACGACCCTTTCTGACTCCCGTCTTCTTCTTCCACAGTCTCCTACTCTACCCACCTGTCGTAGTGGTTACGTTACCTGTACTTGAACCCGTTTGAAGCCCTCTACCAATCCCTGTCTCTCCGGACCGTACGACGTCAGGTACCCCAGTACTTCTCAGCCTGTGACGACCCACTGACTTGATGTTGTTACGTTTTCAAATGCAAAAGACTAGCACTCTTCAATACTCTCACCGAGTGGTAACTGCCACCTTGAGAGGTCTCCTGCCACCACACTTGTCACATCCACTTTGACCCCCCTCCGGAGACGGGGGTGTGTGGGGGTGAGTGAAGGACGGAGATGTTGCGAGTCGACGTAGGTCCTAGTCCGCCCTCCCACCTGGACCGGATTCATCGTGGTGGACGCGAGGACGTCCTGGCCGGACGAGGAGTGGACCCAATGACGTCCCGGTGCACCACCCAATCAAAAGAAGACTCGGTCTTCCGTCCTACGGCAGGAGGACCGTACCGAGAGACGAGAGTAGGAGACGAGGACCCGGGACACCCTTGGACCGACGTCAACGCGACATTCATTTACGGGGTCGGAGCTCTGGAAAAATCCGAAAGACAAGGGTCTGAAAGACAAAGGTGGTGGGGGAAAGCAGAGGCTCCTATTGTGTAGGAGACCCCGTAAAAGATCTCCCTCGAGACGTGAGAGAGTCCGACCCTCCTCCCGTTCCGGGATGGACTAAAGTCTGAGGACGACTAAAGTCTGAGGAAGAAGGCAAAAACCACGGACTCCGGAGAAGAAAGGGTCCCCGGTCTGACGAACGACTTGGGACGGGAGGGAGTCAAGCACCCTGAGAGGACATGTACCCTGAGAGGACGTGACCAAGACTCGGAGAGGGCGTCTCAGTGCCTCCGGAAGTCATGGGGAGATCTACAGAAGTGACAGGTGTAGGTCCCCGGAAGGGGAGTGTGGGCTCTCGACAATTGCTCTCCCGCGAGGAGACGACTGTCCACTGACCAGGGAACGACAGGCAGACAGGAGGACGACGAGAACGAACGAGCGAGGGTCGTCCTCTGTCTGGGTGGGTCGGTGACCTATGGAGTGAAAAGAAAGGGAGCAGAGGTGCGACGTACCGGAAGTCGAGTGGGGAAAGAGACTTCCAACTAAGCTGGGGGTAGCTTCGACGAGTGGGTGAGGAGACATGGGGAAGACACAGGCTGGGTGCAAAGGGAATGAATGAGACCCGTTCTCGAAAACCGACCCACCCTGAGACAAGATTACTAGCAACCTAGGGATTGTGGACCAAGTAGAGAAGTGGCTCTCGACTTCACCTCCCTTACAACACCTTGATCAATTTCAATAACTACCCAACAAATGTAAACTTTCTATAATCATATAAGTCTTCTTTTCATAACTAATTTCCTCCGTTTAGACGGAGTTTTCTCTTACCATATCGATGCTTCTACCATCCCCCTTTTAATAAGGTCTTCGAGAGAACATCTAAGAGAAAAGGTTTTAAATCAGAATATTGAATTTTTGTGGGAGGGGTTTGATAATAGTCACATAATATACGTGTATTAATTTTTTACTTTTTCTTGTTTGGTCGAATCTTACTTTTGGGATCGGTAAGAGCGGGGTGGAGGTCAGAACTTGATGTCCGAGTCACTAAAAATTTAAAGTCTAAAATCAAATAGACCACCAATGACGGTATAAAGATTTCGGATACCAAATTAGAGTTTATCCCGATCACTTTTTATCGGAACTTCGGGATCTGACATATTGTGACTTAATAACAAGTATGACTTAGTAGCAATGGTTAACGTAATACTTTTAATAACTTTTTGTAAGATCTGTTTACGGAAATTCAGTACCATGATACCTTAGTTATACCAGCGGAGAGTGAGAAGAAAAATCACAAACTTACCTTATCCATAAAGCCATAAACTCCTCATACAAAACATGTCAAAAACATATGAAAGTCTCTGATTTTCACTACAAAAGGGCTGGAAAAAAGAAAAGGTACAAAACAAAAAAAAAAAACGGAGAACACTGGTAACGACCCACACCAAAAAAAAATTAGTGTATCCCTATGTCATACCTTCAAATATCGTGGACAAAATGTTTTGGAACTACTCCCCGAAACACACCGAGAAATTTCGATGTCGAATGAGACAGAAACTTACGACAGAGCCGAATCTCAGACAAGTATGGAAGGTCGGTCACAATACCCTTCGTAATACTTTTCTTATGAGAAACTTTTTTCCAAACGATATCTACGGAGTAAAGACTCACGTTTTACCGACGAATACAACTTTTATTCAACCATCTATCAGAAATCGTGTAAATTAATTTTCATGGTATGATTTCCTTTAACATCGTTAATATATAATAATTGGATTCACCACGGTTCCGAAACTTCAACAAACGATACCGGGTAATAAAAGGAACTAACGTACGGTAGACTCTAATTCGACCCGACAAGTCAATACATCCGTAAATCTTCTTCTCGTTGTATCATTTGGGTTCATGTTTTAATCCTAGAAGCCTCAGGATACGATATGTAGATTCGATAACGATTCACTTAGGTTAGAAAACGGCGACATCAATAAATCTGACACTAATAAGACGAAAGGGCCGGGTAAGGGGTTAGTCTGTAACAAGTCAAATAACCTTTTATGCACAACATATACAGTCGAGTTTCGTCCCACAGTAAACCCCCGAATTTACCTCCTCCGAAAATAAAATTCGACTTAACTTACTTATTCCTTTAACTTCTAGACTTTTCTTACCACGACCCGGGTAATAGTATTCTTTTATTCCGAAACGTTTAAAACCCGAAACTTCAGTAATATACATACCATCCGTCGTCCCATCGACCACCCTTTCCCCTAGAGACCGATTCTTCTCTAGTCTTGCATGAAAAGACATAATTATGGAGACATTCCACCGTTTTCTAAAGTCATTTTTCTTATTTTATACCAATATCTGGACTAAAATAGTGAAATCCGACACATGAGTCGATGTGAATAATTTATCTTTTCCAAATGACCCACGGGTACTGTCTTAAACTGTCGACTTTTACTGATTCTTAGTTGCCCGGTTGCGGGAGTAAGATGCCTTCTCTTTTGTTTGAGAACAGATAGTTCAGGGAACGGTTGACTGGAACCTGCTTAGGGGTACATTCAGACGATGTAAATTAAAAATAACCGAAACTTTTAAAGTTACATAAAATTATATCTTGAAAATGACATCGATGTGACCTATAAAAATCAGGAAACACGTGGTCCTTTGTTTTCCGAATTAAACAAATGACTTCCTTTGCAAATAACTTGTGAATGTCACAAGTTTCGTGAGAACGAAAAATTCCATACCGAACAATCGTATTACATTTTCAGTCTCCAAGTTTGGTTCTAATCTCGGAAAGAGACCGGGGAAGACTAGTATATGAATAGACTATACCCTCCATAATTCGGAGGTACTTTTATATAAAGCACCATGTGTGTGTGTCATCATTCACACCAATTTTTCTAAATACCTCGAAATTCGGGAGACAATAGGTCATGTCATTATCTCTAAGACAAAAAGAGGAGACAAGATATGAGGTGAGTGATATGAAGGCCAGTGGTTTACACACCTCTAAAAAGGATGTGGTTCGTTAAGAGACTACAGTCGATCCACAGGATGTCAAATTGAACTAAGACCGTGATGGACCTCTATTGGAGTCTAGGACGTCCACTTCTCGAGTCTGACGGGACAGGGTGAAGTCTACGGTCAAGTTCAGTGGACCCGAGCCTGGTCGGTTACTCTTTAACCTCCAAGGTAACTTGAAGGAGAAGTCCAAATTGGTAAACGGTGTTACTGTTTTAAGTCCTTTGACAAATGGATGATCTACTGCCTAAATAACATTTTCCTAAGTTGAATCCTTGTCGGTCCGTCTCCTCTACGTCTCCCGTTCTATTCCCCTTACCTCACACTGTAAATGTTCGGGTAAGGTCTGCTCGGTGGGGACGGAAGTCGTGGAAGTACGCAAGGGGTTGGACCTTCGAGAGGTTTAGGGTTGGAAAACCCAAGAAACCTCCGAAATAATAGTTTATGTGTCCGTGTTAACTAATTTAACAGTCAGGAAAAAAAAAAAAAAATCAAGTAGGGCATGGTAATAAATTGAATATTTGTCGTAAATTATACAGGAAATTTTCAATTGAATTGTTAACCGAAAAGAGTTCATGAAAAGAGTATAGGTTTTCCCCTTCTTAAATCGGGAACAAGATTTTGTTTGTATTCCTCTCCTCTACTGGAATTGAGGATTATTGTAAGGTGACAATCTAATAACATATTTTACAGGTTCAACCACCAAGAAGGTCTACGGTCACTAACTAAGTTGGAGGTAAAGAGAGGAGGGTATCTCCACTCCTCCCCTCACCCTAACGTTGAAGCTTGGGAGAATAGTGTCCCAAGTCAAGTCAAGTCAGTGAGTCAGCACAGATTGAGAAACGCTGGTGTCCCTGACGTCGTACGGTTCGAAGGGACAGGTAGTGGTTGAGGGCCTCGAAGGAGTTTGAGTGCAGGTAGATCAGTCACTACGGTAGGTTGGTAGAGTAGACAGCAGGGGAAGAGGGGGACGGAAGTCAGAACGGGTCGTAGTCCCAGAAAAGGTCAGTTAGTGAAGAAGTGTAGTCCACCGGTTTCATGACCTCGAAGTCGTAGTCAGGAAGGCTACTTATAAGTCCTGACTAGAGGAAATCCTACCTGACCAACCTAGAGGAACGTCAGGTTCTCTAAGAGTTCTCAGAAGAGGTTGTGGTGTCAAGTTTTCGTAGTTAAGAAACCACGAGTCGAAAGAAATACGAGGTAGAGAGTGTAGGTATGTACTGAGACCTTTTGGTAGTGTCGCAACCAAGGGGACGATGGTCAAGGTAGTGTCGCAACCAAGGGGACGAATGGTCAGGCGTGGTACCCTCAGTGGAGTAATTGTATTTGAATCCACACCTACTTTCCCGAATACTTATTGTTCTCTGTAAGGAAAGTAAAATAACGAGAATAGTGAATTTTTTAAGGATCTCAAAATCCTAGAGACATAGTCCTTAGTACCAGTTCCTGGTTTTATATAAAGAATTCATATGGTTTATATGAATTTGGTTTTATATAATAATATTTAGTGTTATAGTGTTCATCGTTGAACAGTCATAAAAATTTGTATATCCTCAGAACCCTCAGAGGATAAATGTCGACCAGTCAGTCTTCGAGTCACTATTGGACCTAAACGTTAACCATAGACTACGGCCCGTCAGAACATGCTGGGTCGCGAATGAATTGGACATCCTAGACTACGATAGAGATCTATTAACTGATAATTTTAAATTTATTTTTAATAAATTTTTATTCTTATGAATTTTTAAGTCATAGAGTCAGTGTGTTCGTGTAAACCTATCCTTAACTTGTCGTATCTATATCTTATAAGGGTAGTAGTACCTTTCCAGACAACCTACTACGAAAAGATAGGGAAAGGTACGGTTTTAGTAAATGACAATTATGTTTAGATCTAGACCTTAGGTCTTCCGACTTGAACGTGGGGTGCAAGTGGTAAGTGAGACAATGTATTCGACATTTCAGAGTCTTTCCGTGAACTTAGACTTGTCTCGAGACCAAAGTAAAACAAATTTACTCCAATGTATAGGATGAAGCAGACACTTAACAAAGTGCAATATGGAATAGTGTGTAACATGATTCTCAAGTACATTTCAATTTTCAACAATTGAAAAGTGTACCACCACCAAGTCAGAGATTTAGTACAAACTGAGAAACGGTGGGGAACCTGACGTCGTGTGGTCCGGACGGACAGGAAGTGATAGAGGACCTCAAACGAGTTTGAGTGCAGGCAACTCAGTCACTACGGTAGGTTAGTAGAGTACGAGACAACGGGGGAATAGGACGGAAGTCAGAAAGGGTCGTAGAGGTTACTCAACCGAGGAGCATAATACACCGGTTTCATGACCTCGAAGTCGAAGTCAGGAAGGTTACTTATAAGTCACAGGGAACCAATGGTAACTGTCAATGAACGTCAACTTACATAACGGAGAAACGAACGAAGTACCCCTTAAGTCCCATACACACCACAGAACCTAAGTAGACGAGACACCCACTTAAGACTGGGACGATATCGTCTACTGACATAGGAACTAAGGTCCCAGAAAGTGTCATCCGGGATTGGGAAAACCGTGATCCCTGATCAAAGCACCTTCTGTCCAAAAAGGTACCTGGTCTCCACCCCCTACCAAAACTCTGCTAAGTTTTCGTAAGGTAAATAAGACGTCAAATAAGGATTAGATAACGGTGAGGACTATACCACCTTCCAGCGACAGGCGTCGGACCTCCAACCCCTGGGGACTAGATAGAGTTCCGTAACGGAAGACGGTCTGGAGAAGGAGACCAGATGAGAACTGGTCTGGGTCAAAAATTTTATTCCGAGTTACAACACATTACCAATTCTGGTTCTCGAGGCCTTTGTCAACAGGACGAGTCGGTCGAGACGGCGTACGAGACACACTGGAACAGTTCAGATTGGAACAAAAGGGTAGTCATTTACCCCCCTACTATTTTCCTGAGTCCGGTGTCTCAACGACACCCTCAATTTACTATATCATGATCCAATAGTTGGGTCACGGACCTTGAGTCACGAGTTATTAAACAAGAACAATTATTATCCTACTACTGTGAACTATTGAATCATATCTTTTATATAACGTTCTCTAAGACCAACTTAATAGACCACACTTATGTTCAGATCTATATCCAGAACTCGTGACCTCTTCTCTTCCACACTATAATTTTCAAAACTTCACATGTTCTCTTCTCGAAAGAGTGAAGTGCACATCAACTACTTGACTTCCCTTGTCCGAAGGCCGTGGAAGGAGTGCAAGGGAAAAGAAGAAGTACCTCAGAGGTTCCGTCTATTTACGGACCCTCGTTGACCGTCCACAACGGGTACCCATTTCGTCCGACACTTGATCTTCTTTGACCTCCCTTACTTTTCCTGAAATAGTTTGACTTCTTACACAACAGATTTCCCAGAGTCAAGTGACGATTCGGAGTCGGTCATAACGGTACGTCCTTACCTCATAACCATTTAGATCTACAAATATACTTTAGAGGTTCAAAGGTGGTAACCACTTCAAAAAAAAAAAAATGTTCAAATATGTATCATCCACCCTATATAGGAACCTATCTTTAACCGGGTTCCTGGTGATCAAATACTAGAAAAACTTTTTTGAAAGGATTACAGAAGGGTTCTTACGATTCAGACTACTCGATAATTTAAACCTTAATGTGAACTTTTCTGCTAGAACATCAGTTTATTGAAACCAATTGGAACCAAGACCCTGGTTTTTTACAACTCTTCTACGAAGTGAGACCTAAACTAAGGGATTTGTAGAAACTAGTCTCTTGTGACAGGGCGTACAAACGGGATGTCTGATGACCCCCTTATTTCCTTCTCGTGTCACACCCACCGCCACAAGACCCCTTACCACCAGTCCCACCCGACTTGACCACTTGGAGGGACATCTGTTACCCACATTTATCTTAGAATTAATTGTTACTCTTCATCTGGTAATGGCACAATGATTACCTTAGGAACTTAACCCAATCTAAAAGACAAAAATTTATTTTCCACAATAGTGGGATTTCCGATAATGATCTTGTATGTACGATAAAACTACACAAAAGATATCGTTATTTTAACTCTTCTAATAAAAACAAACCCTTAATCCGATTATACGAGGTATTACTAAACACGTCAGTTTAAACCCCTTCTACTATCCCATACTTGGTTCCGTTGGCTTCCTTACGGACCATCTTAGTGTAAACCTGTGTCGTTGACACGCGAGTCGAAAGGATGATGATGAAATAAAATTACCGAACCAATAAACCTTGTTTCCCTATAAAAGTAAGAGTAGTTCCTTTAGCCGTATGACAGATACCTACCTCACTTTTTTCAAGTAGATTTTCCTTAAGTCACTCGAAAGAGGAATCCGTCATAGAGAACTTGTACGACAGTTCTTAAGGAACCCATGGTTGGAGTAAAATGGAATGGACGATAAAGTTTACACAGAATTTTATCGTACTAAAAAGGTATCAGGATAACTTTAACACCACAAGAGGTGAATCATTTCACAAAGACGAATTTAAAGTAAATGAAGGTAAAAGTACACAGAAATAAGACTCGGAGTTTAAGTTAAACCCTCACCGTCAATTGATTATGTTTAGAAAGACCCCTAAAGTAAAACCAATCGTAAACGTAACCCGTCTCTCTTTAACTAAAAAAATGAAACTATAAAAAGTTTCCACAAAGATCTATAATTATGTCTTTAGACTCTTTGTTCTCCCGTACCGTACGGGTGAGTGGACTCCGACTTATGTAAAGTCTATGACTCTTTTTTCCATCCAAACCTACGTACCCCAACTCTCTCCTACAGAGAGGGAGTCGTGTCGACGAAGTGAGACTATTCTTTCGTCTCGAGTCAAATACGACTGGAACATAGATTGGTTTCAAATGGGACGTCTGACAACCCCCTTCTTTCCTTCTTAAAGGACATTTTACGTCGATTACAACCGGAAGGTTTCCAGTGTTTTACTTTTCGACACTCGTACTGCGTAGGAAGATCCCCCCTGAGGTTGTCCTAAAGGACACGACCTTTCCTTCGAACCACCTTTGGAAAATTAAGTAAGTCTTTACGCCTCTGGTCGTACCGACAATTCTCGAACCAAAACGTCAATGTCCTCGATTAGATTATATTATGTGAGTCGGGTCATGTAGGGTAAAGATTAAATATTCTTTTAATACGACTTGTCGTACTACAATAGAACCTACCCTTGAAAAAAGGAACTTGTAAAGCACCTAAGGAAAAACTATTAAGTTTTGACATCAAGACGGTATACATTACCTGTGCAGTTACCCATGAAATCAGAGACAAAATTATACCCTTTAAAGGAGATTAATTTTAAATTTAGTACAACTCAAAATTTGGTCTACACAACGATTGTGAAAATTTTCTCCATGTAATGCACTTATAATATATTAATATCTGAACTTCATCTGTGGTTCTTTGTAGTAAGTTAGTCACAGTGAACTTTCTTATCATATATAGTTTTGAGTCTCGTTATCAATACTCGACCATTTACATATAACTATGATAAAATCAATTGAAAGAATATTAGAAGTATAAATGGTAACAATCTATAATAAAAAATTCTGCTTTTGTAGATTCATTCAAATTTATGATTCCTTCGGAGTGGGTGAACTGAGTGAACGAAGTCTAACCTGGTCAAATCAATCTCCTTTAAAAGATATACATAAAGTAAAGAAAGGAGTAACTGGTATGCAGTCACCATTTCAAAGTGATAACAAAAATGGTTGAATAAATAAACCAACACGACCCTAGAAAATCAACGTAGTACATCATAGATCAAGGGAGTTGTCCCTAACTTGGGTCCGCGAGACGTAACCCTCGTCTCAGAATCGGTGACTTGATGGTCCATTCAGGGACGGTTGAAGAAATCTTGGTCGATACATATTACATACCCGCGAAGGTACCACCGAGCCTACTATTTCTTAGACGAACGTTACGTTCTCCGGGTCCAAACTAGGGACGAAACCCTTCTAGGGGACCTCTTCCCTTACCGTTAGACGAGGTCCTAAGAACCAACCTCTTAAAGGATACCTCTTAGAGGTATCCTTCTTAAAGGATCTCCTCGAACTGTCCGATGTCAGGTACTCCAATGTTAGTCTGTGCTGACTCACTGATTGTGAATTGGATTTGAAGAAGTTCTTACTTCAAGTAGAAAAGTTTTTATCCTGGTCCAAACGATGTACTATCCCTTTTAGTGTTCAGTACAAAAATAACAACACACATGCACTAAAAATAAGGAGAGATAAGCCATAATATCCATAGATTTATTAACAACGATACTTCACAGAGGAATATATTATGTAAATTTGGTAGAAATAAGGTTAGACAATCTGAAATCCTTCTTGAGTTTACACTCCGTAACTTGAGTCACGACCCCCGTACGATCACAATTTCCCGAAAGATCTCAGAGTTATCTCAAGAATTGTCCCGACCAAATAAAACTCATAACTCTCTGTCCAACCCCCCTTTTTACATTACTCACTAGCAGATTTCACTAAATGGTTTCCTAAGAACCAGTGGAGGTCACCTGACAAGAGGAACAATCCATTTATACGTCACGACTACCCTTGTCTAGAGGCACCAAGACTTGGAGGTAAACTGGAAAAATTTTATTGATGTTTGGTTTAATTTTCGTACTCATCAATAAATCTTAAAACGTGGTAACTCGAATTTATTCTTTAGTGCGCATCATTTGTTCCTCCGAGTTTCCATCGTCCTCACGTTCCACCTCCACTATTTGTGTCGAAGTACTACCACGAATATCTAACACTTGAGAGTTCGTCTACGTACGTGGAAAAACAACAATCTCCGTCAGTACTGGACGACCCAATCCGACAACGATTCTCAGACAACAAGTTAGTGAATAAACGGTCCGTAAAAATCTTTTGAATGATGCACGGTCAATGAAAGGATCCACGATTCCTTGTGTTACTTTCGGGAACAGGACCTCTTTAGAGTATCAAGAAGAAGTCTTCGTGACAAGGATTGTACCAAACAAGAAAGAAGAGGCGTGATTCGTTACTCCTTGGGATCCCGTTTTTTAAGGTTACCACCCAGGTGTAAGAATTTCCTTTTTACTCGGTAAGTATCGAATCCGAGACATTTAAATAAGAGGGGTCAAGAGGTGTCACAGGTGAGAAGATAACTCGACGGACTGGACCAGAGTAGAGGGACAGAAAGACAGAAATACTGTCGAACGGGGAAAAGGAGACTGACATAACATGGACACGAAATTCTGACTCGGTTTAGAAGGAAGCAGACATGTTCCGACAAAAAAAGGTCTGACAGGTGTCAACCGTAGAGTGTCAAATCCTGAATTACGTACAACCAAACGTATCACCTCAAAACCAGTGTGTAGGAGTGGAAGTAACAGACCCAAAACCACCCTCGACAAGGATTTGTGTAGAACCTAAAGATCGACGAAATCCTCTTTCGACCTTAACTTTAAGACTCCTCCCCGTTCTCTTTCAGACTCTAATTTTTAATTGACATAATAGTAGTTCCTTTCATTAGGTATACTCCCTATTGGTTAAGAGTTAATCTTAAAATTTAATCTTAATAAATTTGGAACATTGAACGAACTTAAAAGTATCGTGGACATACGGCATTCAATACATTGTAACAAGAGATATTTGTAAACTTAACCCCTAACCACCAAGTGATCTATGTCAAACGGTTCGACGGAACAAACCGGAAGTACCACAAACTTTTTTCCTTTAGAGTGTTTTTAAGTCTAAAGATCAAACAGACTTTATTGGAGAGGGTGGGATCACTTGAGATCCCCTTTGATCTATTTACTCCAGTAAAAGTATCAGTACCGTTCTATTGTTTGTTGTGTTTCTCGTCGGTACATATATCCCACAAATGAGACTCGATCCATGACAAGGGTCTTGTCATACTTGAGTGTCACAGAGATCATTCAACTATCATAATGATAGAGGCAAAATGTCTACTCCTTTGACTCCGTGTCTCCAATTTATTGGAAAAGGTCCCAGGATGTCGAACGTTTTTCGTCGACTCTGGGTTTGGATGTGTCCGACTAATGTCTACATACGAAATGACGGAGAAGGTTCCTGACTTCCGTGGACGATTCGCCAGACGGGATTTAGTAAGGGAATCAAACCAACATTTCATTGTTTCTACCAATATTGCACACTTTCTCCTTGCCGTCAAAAAGACAAAGGAATCCAAAGAACAAATTGAACTAAGATTTGAAACTTTTTTTTTTACCGTCGACGTACTTCCCTGGACGTGCTTAGACTAACGAATTTTAATCAAACGTACAATTAATAACAAAAATAATAACTAATGATATAAACAGTGTAAACGAGTTAAGGTCCCCAATACCGTTGGAGTAAGAAGCATTTTGGTTTGACTAGAAAGAGACACCTAAGACAGGGATGGGGAGTAAACCCGTGAGGTAGTGTTGGACATAATAAAATCAGAGTAGTAGAATTAATCTACTATTTGTAAAATTCCTATCTTATCAGGAAATAAAGAATATATGTGTATCATACACATACATTGTGTTGGAAATCCAGTCATGAAAAATGTTGTATCCAAAAATTATTCATGGCACATAGACTCTCCCATATTTTCATATACATATATTTCTATATTTTATACATATACACATTTGCAAAATAAGGTCTTAAAAAGTTCATACGACTTTTCAACTCTCCTAACACTATTTAGGAGGACGTGGGTATAGGTCAAAGTCGTTGAGTATTACAACCAAAAAAAATTTATAACTAAATAAACCGATGTGGACCAGAAGGCAGAAGACAACACCGTATATCCTACAAATCAGCGTCGTACGTTTAAGAATGAACACCGTACACCCCAGACCAAGACTGGTCCCTAACTTGTACCCGGGGGATGTGACCCTCGAGCCTCAGAATCGGTGATCAGAGAATTATACAAAAAAATACATTTAACACTTTATATGTATTACTTACAAGACGATGATATATATGCAATATATACATCTATGTGTATATTTTCTTTATTGTTTCTTTTTAACTTGGGGTACTACATTAGTGGGTTGAATTCTTTATTTACAATAATAATGGGAATTTCGCGGACCTTACGTAAGAAAAAAGGGAGGGGTGGTCTCTATTGAGGATATGACCTAAAACACAATTAGTAAACGTCGACTTTAACGGAACCAATAAACACGTAGTTGTGGACACGAAGGAAGAGAAAATCATTATGTCGAAGGGTACAAAATCGACCCATATATGGAAGGGTCATGAGAACAGACCTTTTAAGGTGCCACCTCTTCGGACCACCCGACGTCAGGTACCCCAGTGTTTCTCTACCTGTGCTGACTCGCTGAAGTGAAGTGAAGTGAAGTGAAGTACGGAAGATTTCCGACAAAAGGTACAGGGGAAAGCCAATGAATACAGTACCCTGGTTCAAGACTGGTGACACCACACTTGTCTTTACTAGACAACACAGAGTCTGACACGAAAAAAGAGGGATGGAAGGGACGGGACGAAAAATAACCAACCTTACATCTGAACTACCGTCCTTAACTTCGTCGTAGAATCTCTGGAACTCTGTCTTGGGTCCACAACTCTTGTCTTTCGTCTTGCCACTTTCTTCATCCAAAACAAGAAGGGTTGCGTCTCATCCGACACGTGGTGTGAAGGGACAAGTAAACTGAAACTTATCCGGGGCCCCTTAAAAGGAATACATCAAAATTGTTCCTAAAATGTTCGATCATGTCGGTGTATAAGTTTTAGGTATGTATTCATCATTTGATATCTCACCTTTTTAAAGAGAAAGTGAGGACGGTGGGAGGGAGGTTTCGTTTGTCGTGGTAACAGAAAATGTAGGAAGGTCCTTTTAGACACATCATGATACATAAAATTTATCCTAAGCTAATATTTTTAAATCTTTATCGATGTCAAGGATTGATTCGTTCTTCACAGACTCCTGGAGACGAAACCTGACACCAAGACCCAAAATGGAATTCACTGTTAGAATTGTGACAATCATAGAATGAATTCCCTACACTTTCTTAAGACTTTGTACGGTACAAATTAATTTTTTGTTTTACAATAAACTGAAGGGACTATCGGGTCACCAATTCCTAGACGGAGCGTTACGTCCCCTGTACCCAAACTAGGGATCAGTCCCTTAATTCTAGGGTGTGTAAAGTCCCGTTGGTTCGTCCGTAGGGTATCGATTTCTCAGGTGTGTGACGTTACTTTCTAGGAAATACGACGTTGATTCTGGACTCCGTCGGTTTAATTTTTTGTTGTTGTTGTTGTTGTAATACTGACAATAGTCTCAGATTCGTATCATCGACGTACACACGTCTAATTCGGGAAACTAAAGGGATTCTCAACTCAGCTCCCTGAAGAGGGACCACCAGGTCACCGATTCTGAAGTACGAGGGTTACGTCCCCCGGACCCAAGTTAGGGACCGACCCTTTGATCTAGGGTGTGCGTGTCGATTCTCAAGTGTACGACATTGATTCTGGACCCCAACCCTTCTAGGGGACCTCCTCCCGTAGCGTTGGGGGAGGTCATAAGAACGGACCTCTTAGGGGTACCTGGCTCTTCGGACCGTCCGATGTCAGGTGCCTCAGTGTTTCTCAACCGGTACTGACTCACTGATTCGTGTCGTGTTGTCGGTTTATTTATTCATTTATAAAAAATTTTTCTCAACTCAGCTACTACTCTCGACTCGTTCATCCTCAGGGTTGTGTCATTGTCACCCACCAAGTTGACAGAACCACAATCAGTAAGTCAACACAGGTCGAGAAACACTGGGGTACCTGACATCGGGTGGTCTGAGGAGACAGGTACCGTTCTTACGACCTCACCCATCGGTAAAGGAAGAGGTCTCCTAGAAGGACTGGGTCCCTAGCTTGAACCCAGAGGACGTAACGGGTCCGTCTAAGAAATGGTAGACTCTATGGTCCCTTCGGTAGAACCATTTCGTGGTTGAAATTTTTTTTTTTTTTCCTTTCACGAACGTGGTTTTGAGTACACGAACTGTATGACCCCTCGGATTTTAGATTTGAGCTTTGCAGTTTGGGGTCAGACCGTGTCTCTGGATATAAGTTATAGAACGTTATTGGAAAGTACCTTTTCTTGAAATTTTCTTATATATATTTTGGCTTAGTGAACTGACATATGGATTTTGTAACATTTATTTGATATAAAATTAACCTTTTTTTTTTCCGTCCCCCCTGAGAGTTTGGGGTCGAAGGTAAATATGTGTAGACATTTGATTATTCGAATCATTCAGACGAAGGATTAAGTATCTTGTTTTCTCAGTATTTACCGTTTCGTCCCTTTCCCCTGAATAAATATATATTCGTCCGGACGTCTGTCTTAGCTCTTTATTGTCGTCTGTCCTACTGTTGTGTCCTTCCTGAATTCGGTGTCGTCGGACTCCGGTAAGTCACCTCCCTGTCTGTGCGGGTGTATGGAGGACTCAGGAAAACGGTACAACCTCGACCTTCGTCTTTTCGTGTTGTGAATCACAAATACCTCTATTCGGACTCAGTAGTTTAGTTCTGTCCCACAGGTCGTGTGACTCAAAATTTTCCAATCTATTAACTTAGTCTGGGTACTTCCTTGTTATTGGATGTCGAAACTTTGATTTGTTATCTGTTGGTCCTCCTGACGGTCGACGTTGATACCGTTTTAATTATTGAGATGTGTGTGTGTGTGTGTGTGTGTGTGTGTGTGTGTGTGTGTGTTTTGGTTCCTTTTGTTGTTTGACCTCTTTGATCAAAATGACAAATATAGTCTGTCTCCCCCAATTATATAGGGTGTCAAAAATAATTTTCTCTCTACTCTCAAGTACATCGATCATCCCATTTCCTTCTCTTTTTAAACACGTTTCCACATCTTAATATCCAATGAAAAGTTTTGCACAAAAATACAAGAAAAGTTTTATTATTCCTGTATACTCCTATTGACTTTTGTCTTTTCCGTATCTTGAAATTCCGTAAGATCTTTCTAACAGTAGTTTTACTCACTCATCTTCTGTAAAGACAAAACGGATGAACACATGCACTCTTTTTCCCATTCTTATAAATCCAAGACGTCCTTTGAAACAGTTCTTAGAGAATAATAATAATAAAAGAATTATTATTGGATCCCTAGACACTCTCGTAAGAGTTTTCAGAGACTTAAGATACTTTGAAAATTAAATTTATGAAATTTGTAGAAGAACACTAGGAGTTTTCTGTATAAAACCTAATATACTACTAGTGGAGGAAAGTCCAAGAATGGAGTGTAAAAAAAAATCTTTGATCGAAATAAGTCCATATTAAATGTAAGGTATTTTGAGTGAACATCCGTATACAAAGTCACTAAAAATCATTTAAATATCAATGTGTTGGTAGTGACGTCACATCCAAAATTTACAAAGGTAATGGGGTCTTTCAATAAGGGAGTCCAAAACACGACACTTAAAGAGAGAGGTGACGATGAGACTCTATTAGATTACACGATAGAGACAGAGACATTTAAACGGGAAAAAGATCTGTGAAGTATATTTACCGTAGTTTATTATGTATCATAGACACAGACCAAAGAAAGTGAATCGTACTACAAGAACTCCGAGTAGTGAAACATCGTAGGGCAAGGGAACGACTCATCATAAGGTAACAGACTGAGAAACACCGGGGTACCTGATATATATATCAGGTACTTTAAGAGGTCCGGTCTTATGACCTCACCCATCGGAAAGGGAAAGGGTCCCCTAGCAGGGTTGGGTCCCTGGTTCGGGTCTAGAGGGCGCAACGTCCGCCTCAGAAATGGTCGACTCGGTGTTCCCCTCGGGACATATCTTAGGTGACTACCAAATAAGTAAGTGGGACGATACCCGTAACCTAACAAATGTTAATTTGACCATGGTTTATTGGTAGTACTTCGATTTTGAGTGGTATATCACAAAGATGTAAACTCTTAAAATCTATAAAAATCCTGAGACCATAAGTTTCCCAGGGAGGTAATAAGTTTAAACTCTTTGTGACCTAAGTAGTCCAGATACTCGGGACAGGATCACTATCTTGAAGAAAGAGAAAATTTCACAATCTAAATGTTATGAATACAAAGAGATATACCAAACGAATTGACGTACCACTTGTGGCTACAGTGACTTTATAGGAACTAGAGACGAAGGACTTCGTCATCATCAACATATCCACGACTGAGTATAAGCTGAAGAAACACTAGGGTATGTGACATTGGGTGGTCCGAGGAGACAGGTCCGTTCTTATGACCTCACCCAACGGTAACGGAAGAGGTCCCCTAGAAGGTTGGGTTCCTAGTTTGGGAGCAGAGCGTAACCGTCCACCTAAGAAATGGTGATTCGGTGGTCGCTCCAAGAAGGATTTCAAACTTGATTTTAAACCATCTCATCGAATACTTATTATAATCCACCTAGGAATGTCCTTATAAACAAGACACAGTCCTTAAGAAGTTCCCTTTAATCAAATATAGGACAGGAAACGGAGTCATTTAGAGCACCAGGAACATGAATAGGAGACTGGAAGGGACTTATAGTTTTTTTTGACTAGAGAAGGGTTGTCTTTGACTAAACCCTATCGAATTCCTTCCCCTGTATATAACCTTAATTAAGATTATTACTTTCTGTCTTGACTTCCTCTCGACTTGTTATTCCTAGGTTCCATCGAGAACCCTGGTGTCAATCTTCTTAAGTCCATCTCTCGACTGTAAGTTTATTAACTCGAGGTCTCCGGCAGTCAGGGACACACTGAGAAGAGTTTTAGTTTAAGGGTCCTCCGACCCGATGGACAAAGAAAAGAACTCCCCACATCGTACCCCGTTACGGTGTTCTCTGGGTGGAAATCCTTTGTAGTTCGGGGGTGTCTCATGAAGAGAAAAAGAACCCCGTGGAATGGAATATAGAACACACAAAACCATTCCAAGAGATGAATTCGATCAAACTAATAGGTCGAAGGGGAAAAACGTCGAAACAACTCTACACAAGGACTAAGGTACTATAAATGTGTCGATTTCTCTGACTTACCAAAAATCACATAATAACACGTTGACGGTAGTGTCAGATTCAAATCTCGTAAAAAGGAATGGGGTCTTTCTTCGAGGATTGGGTGATCGTCAGTGGGACTAAGGAGGAGAGGAGGGACAGTGACACAGAGGTGGGGTCGGTGTCCGTTCGTCATTAGGAAAAAGACAGGAAGACCTAATCAGACATCACCTTAAAGTGTATTTATCTTAATATGTTTACACCGGAAAACACTGATCGAAGTAAGTGAGTCGTATACAAATGTTCCAAGCAGGTTCGACATCGTACCTAGTCAGGTAAAGAAAGACACGGACTTATTATAGGTGACATATGGTCAAAACAAATAGGTGAGTAGTAGTCACCTACCTGTAAACCCACCAAGAAAAATGAAATAAAAGAGTGACAATACTTACTATGCCGACATTTACAAACATATATTCTAAAACATACCTATAGATAAAAGTCGAGAGAACCTGTATATAGATCCTCACCTCAACGATTCAGTATGTCATTGGGAAATACAAATCGTAAAACTCCTTGACCGTTTAACAAAAGGTTTCACCGACGAGACAAAATACAAGGGTTGTCGTCATATACTCCCACAAGTAAAAGAAGTGTAGGAGTTTTGTGAACAATAATAGACTACAAACATAAAATCGGTAGGTTCACTCATACTTCACCATAGAGTAACACTAAATCTAAACGTAGAGACTACCGATTACTACAACTCGTAGAAAAGTACACGAATTACGGAAACCTCTCTACAAGTAAGTTTAAGAAACGGGTAAAAAGTTTAACTCGATAAACAGAAATAACAACTCAACATTCTCACGAAATATATAAGACCTATGTTTAGGAACATTCTTTACGTAGAATTGTTTATACACGAGGGAAAGACACCAGACAGAAAAGTAAAAAAAGAACTATGAGATACTCTGTATTTGCAAAATTTAAAAGTACTTCAGGTTGAATGGACAAAAAAAAGTAGTGGACACCAAAACCACGGTATAAACCGTAACGAAATTGGGTCCTAGTATTTATAAATGAACATATAAAAGAAGATCCTCAAAATCCCAAAATCGAGAATGTAAATCCGGATACTAGATACAATACAATTAAAGACGTATTCCGCACTCCATCTCCAGGTTTACATAGGAAAACGTACACCTATAGGTTAACGGGTCGTGATAAACAATTTTTTTTTTCAGATAAAAAGGTAATTGAAAAATTTTTAAAAATAAATAAAAAGGAAAAACCGAGGAGACCCAGAACGACACACACCCGAAAGAGGTCAACATCATTCGTCCTCTTTGAGAGATCAAAGAGTAACGAAGAGTATCCGAAGAGTAACGCCACCAAAGAAAACACCTCGTATTCGAGATCCCACACACCCGAAGTCATCAGCACCGTGTGGTCACGAAAACGGTCCGTCGTCCGCCCTAGAAGGGCCTGGTCCCTAGCTTGGTCTTCGGGGACGTAACATTCCGTCTAAGAATTGGTGACCTGGTGTCCCCTTCGGGAGGGTGATTGAAAAAAAACAGTAAGGACAATTTTTAATCAATTGACATTTACATACCTAAATGGAGACCTAAGAGTCCAGACAAGGCAACTATATATACATATATGAACACGGTCACACACTCACACACACGCACGTATACCAGTCAGTACAGTCTGAGAAACGTTGAGGTACCTGACATCGGGTAGTCCGAGGAGACAGGTACCGTAAAGAGTCCGTTCTTATGACCTCACCCAACGGTAAAGGATGCGATCGTTAGGAGGGATGGGTGCCTAGTTTGGAGACAGAGAACGTAGAGGCCGTAACCGTTCACCTAAGAAAAAAAAAGGGGGTCACCAGTAGGGAAAAAAAAAGAAAAAAAAAAATTTTAATTAAATAAATAAAATTAACCTCCGATTAAAGTTATATCATCACCAAAAACGGTATGTAACTGTACTTAGTCGGCACCCTAATGTACACAAGGGGTAGGACTTGGGGGGAGGGTGGAGGGAAGGGTAGGGTAGGGAGTCCCAGTAGGGTCACGTGGTCGGGACTCGTGCGACAGAGTACATAGCTTTGACCTGACCGTCAGACTAAGTGTATACTATTATATGTCCAAAATTACGATACGAGAGTTTAGTAGGGTGGGAGCGGAAGAGGGTGTTCCAGGTTGTCAGACAAGAAATGTAGACACAGAGAAAACGACAGAGTGTACATCCCAATAACAATGGTAGAAAGATTTAAGGTATATATACGTAATCATATGACATAACCACAAAAAGAAAGACTTAATGAAGTGAGACACATTATCCGAGGTCAAAGCGGGTGGAGTAATCTTGACCAAGTTTACGTAAGAAAAATAACCGACTCATTATAAGGTAACACATATACATGGTATCGAAAGTATAGGTAAACAGACGACTACCTGTAGATCCAACGTAGGTACAGGACCGATAACATATGTCTCGACGCTACTCGTAACCCTATGTACACAGAGAAAGTTAAGACCAAAGGAACAACACATACGGGTCGTCACCCTAACGACCCAGTATTCCGTCAAGACAAAGGTTAAAAAAATTCCTTAGAGGTGTGACAAGAGGTATCACCGACATGATCAAATGTAAGGGTGGTTGTCACATTCTCCCAAGAGAAAAGAGACGTGGGTGAGGTCGTAAATAACAAACATCTAAAAACCTATCGTCGGTAAGACTGGACGCACTCTACCATAGAGTAACACCAAAACTAAACGTAAAGAGACTATTACTCACTACAACTCGTAAAAAAGTACACAAACAATCGGTAGACATACAGAAGAAACCTCTTTACAGACAAGAGGTCTTTACAATCAAGAAACCGGGTAAAAAACTAACCCAGTAAATAAAAAGACTTTAACTCGACGTCCACGACGAACATATAAAAACTCTAATTAAGAAACAGTCAACGAAGTAAACGATAATAAAAGAGGACAAGACTTCCGACAGAAAAGTGGAACGAATATCAAAGGAAGCAACACGTTTTCGAAAATTCAAATTAACCCAGGGTAAACAAATAAAAACGAAAATAAAGGTAATGAGACCCTCCACCGAGTATCTCCTAGGACGACACTAAATACAGTCTCTCTCAAAACGGATACAAAAGGAGATCCTCAAAATATCAAAGACCAGGATTCAAATCTGGAAACTAGGTAAAACTCAAATATAAAAACATACCACAATCTTTCACTAGATCAAAGTAAGAAAATGTTCACCAACTGGTCAAAAGGGTCATGGTCCCGTTCACCTAAGAAATGGAAACATCAAAACACCATTAAAAACTTCGTACTCAGGAGATAGAAACAAATTTAAAAGAACAACAACAATATGACCAACAAAGGTAAAAAATATATTTAACATCCTGACAGTCAAAAACGGTTTTTCGTTTGATCGACTCTGAAATTATCCCCTACACAACTTAAATATCCATTTGAACCTCTAAAAACGGAAGAATTATCATAATTTAGAAACCTAGACACTTGTACTCTATAATAGGGTACATATAGAAGTTATTGAGTTTTTACAAAATATCAAAAGTGACATATTCACCACATGAACAAAACGATTTCGAAACGGATTTATAAGAAAAACGAAGTAGTGCAACATTTACCCTAACAATTAAAAGAAAACTCTAACAAGTAATCATCATATACTTTTATTTTAACTAAGATCAGGTAACTAGAAATAGGACAGTCTAACGACTTGAACGAGATGAAGAGAATTGAGGTATGGAAATGTCACCATTACTACGGTTAGGTTCTCGTAAATATTTCGGTTACTTTAATTAGTTTGTCGATACTTTAAATACTCCCATATGTGACTAAACTCAGAACAGGAGATCCCAGAATAGAAATAGTGACGTCTGTACCAGGAGGTAAACGTCGGGTGAAGTAAAGGACGGCGTAGTGAACGAGATAGAGGACTGGAAATAGAACAGAAAAATGAAATACCAGGTTATCCACCGAGTTACCATTTTATAGGTGGACGGTTACGTCCTCTGAGTTCTCTGCACCCAAGACAGGGACCCAACCCTTCTAGAGGACCTCCTCCTTTACCGTCGGGTAAGGTCGTAAGAACGGACCTTTTAGGGTACCTGTCTCCTGGGAATCCCGACATCAGGTACCCCAACGTTTCTCAAACTGTGTCGACCCGTGTGTACGTGGTTGTCTGCATGAGACATGAGCTTGTAGAGAAAAGTTAACATTTAAAAAGGGAAAAGGACATTGTTTAAGGAAAATATAGGAAGAAAGTTTAGAGTCTATAAAAACTGAGAGACTAAAGGGATCCGTTTATATCTGTGAGGATATAACGATGGTAGAAAACATGAACCACAAGAAGGGTAAATGACAAACGAATCTTAGCGAATATTCCCACACACACTCTCAATAGGTCTCTTTGCCTTGGTTTACATACATCAAGTAAATAGACACTAGGTTTTAGACATTTCGTCCGACTGTCCGACCTTTGTGTCCGACCTTAACTACGACGTCACAACTCCGTCTTCAGGAGGAAGAGAGACTCTCTGAAATCAAAAACGTGAACTCTGGAAAGTTCGCTAACTCAGACTTGGCGTAATTTCGGTTGACTTATATGACTACAATTGACCAACATCACTACAACGAGTTTTCTGGAAGACTCGTTGTGGACCTACTCACAGACTAATTTAATGATCGACAGTATTCGGATGGGTTCAACTGTGTATTTTAATTAGTAGTCGCGTATTTTAGAGATATCCTTTCACAAACAGAAGACAAATAGAAAATGAATCTCTCAGTTCACGTTACGATTATTAGTCATCTACGAAATTTTTACGACCTAACCTACTAACTTACTGTACTTGACACAATTCAGGTTTTAGGTTAAACTTCTTACCGCTCAACATTAGAACCATTCTAATAACGACGAATTACCCGCAGAACATAACAGTCTATACTCGTCCTTCAACAGAAGTTAGAGACCGCCGGCTCAATAAATATGATTTATACAGACACGGAAGACAAAACTCAAGAAACGGTAGAGTAGTAACGGTCATATATTTGATGACAAAATAAAAGAAATAAACTGACAGGAAGACTGAGACGAACTAATTTATTCAAACCGTAAGTCCTCCTTGTGTCGCATCGTGTTAAGGAAAGGGTAGTAACGGGTAAAAATTGAACGTTCGTGACCCTACGACGACGGGAGAAATCTCTATGTTATTATGACCCATAAGACTTTGTATCACTTTACTACCAAACAACAGTAATTCTTTTTTTTTTCTGGGTATCTTGGACTCTCGTCACAAAATCATTATCGGTATTCATTAAAAAGTCCGTGCTTATGATCTCACCCAACGGTAAAGGAAGAGGTCCTCTAGAAAGGCTGGATCCCTAACTTGGCGTAGAGAACTCAGAGAACAAAATCCGTCCACCTAAGAAACGATGACGCGGTGGACCGTTCGGGGGTCACCGACATCCTGTACCTCCGTTTCGTCTTAATACTCCAATTTTGTATCACTTTCGTCTACAGCCCATCTCTCCAACACTCAATATCTAAGGTCTTATTATAAAAGAGAACTCGAAATTTCAGAGAGACGTTCACTACAATTTCGATTTTATTATAAACCACAATTCTCTGTCGCGAATGTGATTGAAGGATATTCAGTCGGAAAACCGTCCACCTTCATCATCTCTCCAGTCGGGTAGGACCACAGAATTTCCCGGAGGGGGTTGCACTTTCTCCAGAAGGTAAACAGAACTCGATGGTCCACTTCTACACCTTCATTCACAAACCTCGTGTCTCCTCTTTCCTTATCAAGAGTTTTTGTTATGTGAACAGTTAGTTAAACTTTACATTCCCCCTTTTTCAACTTATTGACATAGATTCTTTGACTTTCGGATGACTTACTGACGTGTTCACGGGAATCGTAGGAAGTCCTCCAGGGGTCTTGTGAAACCGGAGATCTAAGAAAGCACAAAGACGACTACACGTACGTCACAGATTCTGGCGGAACCAAGATAGAGACCTCAAACACGACTACGTCCTCCGCCCCTGGAGACGCGGGCAGGTACATCACCACCACAAAACAGATCTGCCGACACGGAATCCGACTAGAGGGACTTTTCTGAGGCGAACTAAACCGACGATGATTGAGATGTCGAAGATTTAATTCTATTTGAATGTAAGGACTGGGGTTTAACGACGTAGGGGAGCGATTCGGAGACGTACTTCTCCGTGGTGCCACGACTAAGGTATCAGAGGTCAACAACAGTCTGAGAGGCACTTGAGACCTGTCGGTAGAGTCTGCAATTTTATAAATTCGTAGCGGGAGTAACGAAGTGTAACGATTCTCCACGATTTACAGAATTTATTTCGGACGGATTTGTCAGACCAGAGTAAGGCCAAAGGAGAGTGTCTCCTTCACTGAAAGTTATTGGGGTTTGATGACCGAAGATTAAAATCCCTATTGATTCCATCCTAGTCCTGTCTTTTATTCGCGAAGAGATAACTAAAAAGGAATCAGTAAAATGGGATCTCCGGATATTAATCGAGATAAAAGAGGTGGACATCATGTACAAATCCACATGTCACTACAACCCCTTTATCACCCACTACATGTCCCAATCTTAAGTCCCTTGGGTGAAGTAGGATGAAAACTTTCGTCCATACTGACTGTGACGTCAACCTTCTTCTCCCTACAATAGATGGGTAGGTAAAGGCAAATAAACATTATTACAATTATTGAGTTGTTGTGACTAACTAGTGGGCGTCAGACAGTCCGTGAGAGCGCACACGAAATGAACACACTCGAGTAGGCCAGGAGTGTCATGCTATTGGGACACCTCATCCTGGCGGTATAGGGAGAAAGTGTCAACTTTGACGTTCCTCTGTGCCACTTTGTTTTTGTTTTCCTTTGGTTTCTGGCCGTCCTCCTTATATTTGAGATGAAGAGTGGAGACTCTCACGAGATCCGGACCGCACTACCCTTAAGCAGAGGTCATCAGAGGTTAAAGTCTGTGACACTGTTCCCAAATAATCGACGTATGATCGCGATTTCTTTCTCCAGTATATTTATGTGCCACTAGAATTTATTTCGGGTGAGTCTCCCTAATTGAAGTGAACACTGACAGAGACCGCAATAATAACAACACACCGACACGAAATTTATGAATCCTCCTCTTAGTTGACGAAAGAAAAGAGTCAGAAGACATACTTTAATCTGGTTTACCCCCCTTCCCGTTAGTATTTCGACTAGAAGTCAAATATTCTAGGAAGGACTGACCCGAAAGGGAAGGGAGCAACGAGTCAATATATCTGTAAGAACGAAAAGGAAAGAGAGACACAAAGAGAAAGATGGACCTTACGGTAAAAAAAGGAGGGGAGTGACGTAAAATGACCGTTTAGGATGAGGTAAAAAGATTCTGGGTCAACTTCCCAGTGTAGAAGATATTTTAAAAAACGATCTAATCGACATAGGAGAGGGGTATTTGACTAGTGGTAGTGAAGAAAGACACACTGTCGCTGAATGAATGGGAAGTCAAGTCAACGAGTACAGACTGAGGAACACTGGCACTGGGGTACCTGACGTCGTGCGGTCCGAAGGGACAGGTAGTGGTTGACGGCCTTAAACGAGTTTGAGTACAGGTACACATGAGAATCCTGGACAGTATAAAGTAACGTCACGAACAGGTACGTGACTTTACACAATGACGAGGAAGTACCTTGTTCGTGTTTTTACTTCAATCGTAAATCTTAATAAAATAAAAAGATCAAAAAACAAACAAACAAAAATGTCTTCACAGTCAGAGACTGTCTCAGTTCATTTTTCTTTTTTGTCAGAAAGTGGTACTGTCAAACTCTTAATCATCAACAGTAAAAAAAGGAATGGACAGGAGACACGATCTTCCAAGTAAAAATATATTTGTCGTAAAACACAGTTGTCATTACATAAACCGTGGACCTCGTTACTTTCACGTCAAGAGTATTTTACTAAAAAGTATGTTCTGTGAACAAGGAAAAATTTCTGACTTAATACGACAAAAGACGGACAGTAACATGAATATAGTGTAACATTAATAGACAAATACCAAGAAACAAAAGGTGGTTTAGGAATTCCCATTAATTCTGGTTCAGAATTAGTGAAGACACAGGGGTCACGGTCGGTATCACAAATCATCATTTACAAGTTTTTCGTAAGGACTAACTTACTGGATTACTCAAGACCGAGAAACAAAAGTCACTGGAGTGAACTAAGTATTTGAGTGTCCGAGACGTCTCAGGAGTACTAAATTGGAAATAGAATTCTTTTAACAGATTTTGTCTAAGTCTCCTTAATTAAAGATCACAAATTGGTACACATTTTAGACGAAGATATTATAACAATTTTTAATGATCGGATTTAAATTCATCGTGACAAAAAAAAGAGCGTACTTTACTATAAATGTAAATTTTGAACACGATTATTTTCTGGAGACACAGTGTGACGGTGTCTAAGTGTACTAACATTAGGACGACGAGTCTGTAGAGGAGGAGACTTAAAAACAGGAACAGGAACTCAACGTTTCATATTAAGTGGTCCAAAGTTCCCTGAAGGGACCACTAGGTCACCAATTGTAAAGTGGAAGGTCACGTCTCCCACATCCAAGTTAGGGACCGGTCCCTCGAGTCTCGGGTGAACGGGTCACCGATTTTTTGGTTTTGTATTTTGTCTTTGTTATAACATTGTTTAAGTTATTTCTGAAACTTTTAACAGGTGTAGTTTTTTTTTTTTTTTTAGGATATTCAAGGACGACTCTTTGGTAAGGGAAACTAGGTAAATGTACACACATACGCGCGCGTACACACAAAGAGACATCCACACAAGGGGAGAGACGTCCAAATGGATTAATCCTAAACCCTTTCGGGGACTTCACAGATAACATATTGAATGTGACGTTCAGATCTAAAGTCGTTCCGTCGATTGGAACGAACCTCTTACGCCTCTAACAAAAATCTACAACATAAAATCGAAAGAGGTCAATAGTCCTATGAATCACGTCATGAATCCAATACAAAGCCAAATGAGCCGTAAGGTTCAAGAAAAGGGAAAATATATATACATTCTTCGTCGGTAGTACTTTAAGAAATCCATAAACTTTATACTTATTACACACATATTAGTTTATTTTCACATAAATGTAATTGAAATCAACTTCCCCCTTTATCTTTTTAACGTAGGTGAGATTTTACTTAGAACTCTATAAGGTTCGGTTCTCGAACAATTCATTCATTGTACTCTTCTTAGTCGTCCATAACCCACAAAAATGATTACCACAAGTCAAAGAAAGTCACGTCTAGTCATAAAGACGCTTTTCTCCTCCATCCCTGACGGTATACGAATTAAATAAAAGTCCCTTAGTTCTTTGTGTTTTTACATTGACCGTAAGGATTACCTGACGGTTTATAATATTAGGTTTAGTTTCTGTAAAGGTCTCCTTGTTTTTCTTACCCCCATAAGACAAACACACCTTATAACATACTAACTTTTTTGACTACTCGTCTAACGTAAGCACTTCTTTATTTGATACACACTTCCTTTTTGTCGATTATTTCTCCGTTACTCTCTCTCTTATTTTCGTCGGAAGGTGTAAAACTTCTAAAAAACGGCCCCTGTGACTCACTAGTATCGTTGGTAGAGGTTCCTCTGGACACCTTTACACTTTTTGCGACTCCAGTGTGTTCGCTCGTCTCTTTAAGGTATAACTACTTGTTGAAGAACTACATAGAAAGAGAGAAGTGGAAGGTACGGAGGTCGGAAAATTTGTCGTAAATAGTCTTCCTATTTCCTTTTGGTTTACACTAAACGGGACGTCTCTTTTTCATTAAGAGTCTTGTCTTTGAGATGAGTCTTGTAAGTCTCGTCGAAAAGTAATTCGAAGTCTTCGAAAAGTCTTTGAACCTATAATTACTTGACTCTTCAGGGCTCCTAATTTACGTTTAGAACCAGTATCCACCAGCACTACCAATAACAAAGTAACTTACTTTACGTTCAAAGTTAAGAGCTCGACCTTTGTTTCGAGGGTTTTTCCCCAGAGAAGACTCAGGAAGTAATGATTAGTCCGTCGCGGGGTGTACACGTCCCTGAGGAGGCAGAAGATTAGGAAGGTAGGGTGACCAGGACGTTCCGGTAACAAATCTACATACACGACAAGTGACCCTCGTTACCAAAGAAATCAAGTAAGTCAGTCATTTGTAAATGGTGAACAGACGTCGTCGGGTTGACCGGGAGATTATCTTTGAGCCTTTCGTCTGCAGTGGGCACCAGAGTTCTACGATCTTTAAATTTCCCTTCTACTATTTTTATTTTATTTTTACTATGGTCATTAACGTTAATATCCTTTGTACATGACTCACAATAATCGTCTCTCACTGCTCTCCTTCAACTGTCCCTCAACTGTCCTTTTTTAAAGTTCTTGTCCAAACACAACACAACTTTCGGTTCTTCCCCTCCCATTCCATGGTCCTACTACATTTCCAGTACCCTACACTGTACCCAGACCCTTAACACACGTTCAGGTATGTGAACTACTCTTCATTCCACACCCTACCCTGTTTTTAATTCATACGAGAGAAAGGGGGACAAAGAGTAAATAACGATAAAGCAATTAAGACGTCTTTATCGTAAACTACAACCTCACCCCCGTGGGGGTAACTAGTCTTGGTCCTCTGGTCCAGTAACCTTCGACGACTGAGAATGATGACCCCTGGTAAACCCTAGAGACGAGACCCAAGTGAAAGACCAGAGTGAATTACTTAAATCGCTCTAATGTTCGAAATATGGGTACGATACCTCGTCAATACATTTTTACATACATTTTGGGAAGTCTATTTACTTGTTTATATACGTCTTGAGAAACCCATTTATGACAGACTAGGTCTCTTTCACGACTTATTTCCTAACAATAAAAATACTCAGTAAATTTTTAAAAAATTTAAATAAATAAACGCAGTCAGAAGTCAAAACCGTTCGTTCTAGAAGCAACGTAGCACGCCCTAGAAAGCAACGTCGGGTACCCGAGAGATCAACACCGAGTGCTCGAGGCTCGTGCGTCCGAGCTATCAACGTCGTGTACCCCAATCAACGAGGTTCCGTACACCCCAGAATCGAGGAGCGAGTCTCTACCTTGGGTGTAGGGGACGTAACGTTCCACCTAAGAATTGGTGACCTGACGGTCCCTTCAGGGATACTCAGTAATAATAAATATACGTCAAGAGGGTCAGGTGACCTTGGCGACCTCACAGTAGATCTAGACATCAGACTTGACCCGACCTCGTTTAAAGGTCTTCCTACGAGAGGTGTTCCCAAACCAAGAAGATTCCTCTTCCTACTGGAACCAGGAACCGAGTTTAAGTCTACCTTTTACACCCAGAGAAATGACTTTCCAAGCACACACACGGTCTCTCGACACTTGGTCATCATCGGGACATCTTAAACCTGAAAACCTCCTTCGTCACAACTCCATTAAGAACTTACCTAAAGTGTCGTTACGTTCGGGACCCAAGAAAGTCAAGTCAAGTCAGCGAGTCAGTACAGACTGAGAAACGCTGGGGTACCTCCGTACGGTCCGGAGGGACAGGTAGTAGTTGAGGACCTCAAATGAGTTTGATCACAAGTAACTCAACCACTACGGTAGGTTGGTAGAGTAGGAGACAGTAGGGGAAGAAGAGAGTGGAAGTTAGAAAGGGTCATAGTCCCAGAAAAGTTTACTCAGTCAAGAAGTGTAATCCACCGGTTTCATAACCTCAAAGTCGAAGTTGTAGTCAGGAAGGTTACTTGTGGTTCCCGACTAAAGGAAATCCTACCTGATCAACCTAGAGGAACGTCAGGTTCCCTGAGAGTTCTCAGAAGAGGTTGTGGTGTCCAGTTTTCGTAGTTAAGAAGCCGTGAGTCGAAATAAATATGAGGTTGAGAGTATAGGTATGTACTGATGACCTTTTTGGTATCGGAACTGATCTTCCTGGAAACAACCGTTTCATTACAAAGACGAAAACTTATACGAAAGATCCAACCAGTATTGAAAGGAAGGTTCCTCATTCGCAGAAAATTAAAGTACCGACGACAGTGGTAGACGTCACTAAAACCTCGGGTCTTTTCATTTCAGTCGGTGACAAAGGGGTAGATAAACGGTACGTCACTACCCTGACCTACTACACTAGAAGCAAAAGACTTACGACTTGAAATTCGGTTGAAAAAGTGAGAGGAGAAAGTAAAAGTAGTTCTCCGAGAAATCAAGAAGAAGTGAAAGACGGTATTCCCACCGCAGTACACGTATAGACTCCAATAACTATAAAGAGGGTCGCTACAACTAAGGTCGAACACGGAGAAGGTCGGGTCGTAAAGAGTACTACATGAGACGTATATTTTTGAGTCTCTTTCAGACCCAAGGAATGATGATATTTTATCCTATAGTAATTCCGACAGTTTCTGTCTAAAATGAAAAACACGAAATCGAACCAAAATTTTTCTACACAATGTCGTCTATCGGGTTCTTGTCACTTAATGACAGACTTATAGTAGGTGAAGTCTTGGAGGAGTACGGATTTTAACTTCTAACAAAGGTTACAAGGATGAAAGACCGTAAGGACATGGATTGGTTGAAGGGTTCGATCAACACCTCTTACCCGGTCTACTCCACAGTCAACAAACGTCTCCTTGGGAGTCATTTGTCACCCACGATAAAAAGGAGAAGTGTAGACCGACTAGAGGACTCGACCACCGATCCCGTCTACGTTCTAATATAACACGACGGGAGTGACCTCCAAACCACCACCATTCTAAAGGGACCGTGTAGAGAAATCAAACTGGTTTATGTCTTTATTGATCTCCTAAGGTTTAACCAGATATCAAATTTTACCCCACACCTCCTTTAACCAGTATCTCTTTAAGGGACTTCTTAAGTTTAACGAACCGTTGGTGGTTCTCCCTGTATACCCCTTCAATGTAACAATGACACACTATCATTATTAAAAGACGACCTGTTTCATGAGTTAAGAACGAAATCAGTAGTCTTGGTAGGGGTGATATCCAAGATATCCACTCCTATGACTTTGGGTCATTTCGTCGGGTAAGTTCCAGTGAGTCGATTTTGATTCATCTCGAACCTAAAATCGGATCGCCACAGACTGACGGCTCAGGTACGGAATTTAGAAAATACGGATAACGAGACACACACGATAGATCCGGTAAACAAGTAGGTAAACGGTAAAGAAAGAATTTATAAATATCACACACGGTTCATGGGAAGACCCAGAACCACTAGAACACCACTCGTTCTTGCAGGTTCTAAGGTGTCAATACTTTACACGTAAGATCACCCTCTCCGAATTTTATTCGTTCTTTTACTTACACCCACCACACATACATATATCCGTACATATGGAAAACTCTTACTACACACGATACTTCCGTTCATTTTAGGTCTTTTCTCCACGTTCATCGGCAAAATGTACCACTCCTTATTTCTTTGATTCTTCAATGGATTTTATCATTGAAACGGGGTAACAAAGTCAATAATGAAACATAAAATTAAATTTGACGGACTTTAAATTATATATGGACGATTGTACAAACATTCAATGTTTCGTGTTGTTGTATTGCGGACACTGGGATGGAAGATTAGATTCTTGACAATGGTTAAGACAAGTAGAAGGACACGAGACAGGATTGGGTAGATGGACGGACAGAAAACTTCACGGGTGAAGAATTTAAAATTTTGTTCAAAAAGAACGGAAATTTTTTCCGAATAGTGAATGTCAATATAGGTAATCCTGGTATCATAAACTAAAACGCATAAGAAAAACGGAATAGTAACAAGGTGTGACGTACATCGCCGGCAAGTAAGTAAAATTGTCGACTTAATACCAACAACCCACTTACACGTTTTGGTTAACTAAGTAACGGACCACCCACCTGTAAACCTAACAAAGGTTGGAAAGCGAGAAACTTGTCACGTCGATTTGTAGGAACACACACGGAGAATTACGTGTACATATCCTCAAAGAGGTACTGCAAGGACACGGTTAGTCGGAAGTCGAAGTGTACTATTATGGTCTAACAAAAGGTTTCCACACTATTATCAAATGTAAGGGCGGGTCTTCACTAACTCAACTAGGTGAACCAAAATATTCTGTAGAATTAAACCCCCGTCAGACAACCCATCTTCTATTATAAGGTAACACCAGAAATAACTGTAAAGGAATTATTCGTTACTCTAACTCAGAAATTCTCCTATTAAAAACTCGTCTTTGGACTTCCCTCACTTCCTGGTTAGGTACGTTTTGACATCACCTTGAAAGGTTCCGTCACAAGGTCTCCGTCTGATAAAACCTCACAGGTACCTCGTCGTTCTCTCCAAAACTACTCTATGTCTTCCGTCCCCGATACTGAGGGTGCCGGACTTTTGGCGGCTCATACGTGTCCTGAAATCTTATGATTATGATTCTCAATACCCTTCCGTATCCTCCCGACAATCCCCTACTTGTGTTGAACTAACTACGAAAATTTTCTAGGGAAACCGAAGACACACTTATCTAAGACCCCTCCACTACTCTTGTCTCCGTATCTCTACTCAATCTCCGAAGGTCTTCAATTCTCTACCAGGACCGAAGTTGTCCCCACAACCACCTCTTCTACCACTCTTCAACTTAAGTCCTGTATAAAACTTCACTTCCGACCCACTCTTGACGACTCCCGACGTGCCTCCACAATCCTTCTCTCCGTAATACCTACTATCGAACTACACTCTAACTCATCGTCCCTTACATTCAGGTAATTGACCTTACCCTTTCCGTGACACTTCTCCTCGGCGTGACCGCACTTTCACCGTAAATCACGCCTCTTATTGAGAAACAATGTGTCCACCCGGGGACGAACGACACAGTAGACAGCCTCAGAGTCTGCCCGGAGACCATTGTGTACCCGTCCACGACACAGGAGGAGGGACAGGGTGACTCACCACCAGGCAGATAGACCAACCTGTCCGGTCTTTAACCCTCAGTGGAAACTGTGGAGGGAGACCAAATGGTGGTACGGGTGAGGCAGGGGTGTCGGACGGTCGAAATGGGGACTCTAGAGAGACCTCAGGCAAGTCACGAGGGGTAGAGGCAGTGTTGGTGGGGTCCGCACCAATGGTCGTCAAAGGGGAACTCGGAACAGTATCGGAGGAGTCACGTGACCAAGACCGGGAGGAGGTCCGGCGGTAGGTGAGACGTTGGTCGACTGAACCTTGGGAGTTCAAATTTTGGGAAGTTTTAGAGAAAAATTTTACTAATAACGAAAATCCTATTTAGACATCATACTGGTTTCCTGTACTTAATCGTCCGGAACGAGTATAGAGATCAGGGCAGAGATTGAAAGAGAGAGGTGGGGTAGGGGTACCCGTAGAAAATTAAGGAACTTCTATCTTAAGTTAAGGACAAGGGAAGGGAAAGACCCGGAAACGTGTCCGACAAGGACTTTATGATGGAGGAGAACGGGGTGTATTACAGTAAGTCTAAACAGTTTACTATGAAGGAATTTCTTCGACACACATGAGGGGGAGGTGAGTAGGTGTGTGTCTGTGGGTGTGGGGACGATTTTGTTTGAATCTAAAGGGATAATATACACGAATTTTTTATATTAAGGAACGAAAAGGAAGTATCGTGAATATGTTATAAATAAATATATAAACGTATCCACAATTATAGAAAGAGAAAAAGGACCTTACATTTGAGACGTTCCGGGTATTTTGAGACAAAACATGTGGTAGATCGTACAACGGACCACATATCTTTCGTAAGTCACTTGTAGTCGCTTAGTGACTTCCTTCTTCGGAACGAGTCATAGACTTAAATAAAAATTAAAAAAAATTACTCCTGGTAAAAAGTCTCGAAGGAACCATTAAGTCTACCATTTCTTAGACGGACGTTACGTCCTCTGGATCCAAGTTAGGGACGCAACCCTTGTAGGGGACCTCTTCCCTTACCGATGGGTGAGGTCATAAGAACGGAACTCTTAAGGTACCTGTCTCCTCGGACCGACGCATACCTACCCTAGCGATTCTCAGTCTGTACTGACTCACCGATTGTGAAGTGTAAAATTTTTAGAATTAACTTAAACAAAGTCATAACGAAGACAAAATACAAAACCAAAACTCCGGAACTCCGTACACCCTACAATCGAGGAGCTGGTCCCTAGTTTGGGCGTGGGGGACGTAATCTTCCGTTTCAGAATTGGTAACCTGGTGGACCCTTCAGGGAGACTAAGTAGACGACATAAGTAGTCTGTAACGTGGAGACGAAAAATATCCGGAAAGATTCTCTTTATTGTAAGAACCAATACTATCTATCTGAGAAAGTATAAACGAACCTTTATAGAATCGAAGTAAAATCTGAAGAAATCGTTGAACGTTGGAAAGTAAGTGACACATGATATCTACTTTATTTTTTGACTAATTAGATCCTTTAAACTAGAGATTAGATTAAATCTTATTTCTTAAACACCCTCTTAAAATTGACTATTATAAGACAAGTAGTAGGACCTCGTTTACGGGCCCTTTATTCTCCTATCATCATAGTCATTCATAATTTGTTATCATCATTGTTATTTGTCATTTGTTATTCATAAAGTCATCGTAATACCCAATGTTTCACAAAAATGTAATCTCTACGGTTCTTCACTTACTTCAAAGAGAAACGTATCGTACAATGAAGTGGTACTTTTAGAAAGTTTATGAGAGGTAACAAATGTGTTAATTTCAGACTCAAGAAATAGTCTCACCTGATCCGGAGGTCCTAGGATGGGTTGGATGAAAAGGTCCTAGTCGATAGTGGTGAAGAGTTCAATAGGAAGTGGAAGGTCGTTGTAGTCTGAGAAGAGACACGAGGACTTTATGAGACCCGTGCACAGCGTACCGTCTGAGACAAATGAACAGAGAGATTACGTGGTGTTCAAGAACCTTCTTTCTTTAGTGAAGAAAAAATATGAGTCGGGGTCATCATGTCTCGAACCATCCCTGAGTCAGCCACGAACCACTTACTTACTTGTCGGAACATCAGCTAGTGTCCTCATCTAGACACGTTACTGATTTTCCCGCGTACATGAGATTCTACCCGGTAGACTAACTACGCAGTGACCTCGGAGGACCCAGTAGGTCTTGAAGGAGACATAAGATTGGACAGACACAGAGGAGGTCCCAAAGGGGCTACCAAGTCGTCCATTTCTTAGGCGGACGTTGCGTCCTCTGGACCCAAACTAGGGACCCAGCCCTTCTAGGGGACCTGTTCCTTTACCGTTGGGTGAGGTTTTAAGAACGGACCTCTTAGGGTACCTGTCTCCTCGGATCGTCCGGTATCAGGTACCACAACGTCTCAGGTTGTATTGACTCGTTAACTCGTGTATCATAGATGAGGAGAGTAACTACAGTAACTCCAATTGGAAACTAGACCCAACACCCTGATCTATCTGAAGTCACTGAATGACAAGTCTTTCGTCTAGTGGACCCCATTGGGCGTCCCATTGCCCACTAGCCATAAGCTTGTAAACTACTGTAGACGAGGCCCCGGAACCAGACGTAACGTAAGCGACAATGGGAAGAACTTCTGAGTAGACGAGCTCAGACTTCAAGTATTTAAGTGTTTGATTTTACGAGTAGATAGTGAACCTCCATTTGTGAATTGAAAAAGATTATGGGGTAGTCAGAAAGTGAACACGGTCATCCATAGTAAAAGGATTCTACCTAGTTTATCACGGTGAAAAAACCATTGTATGAAATAAGAGAAATATATATTATATCCGTCTATCTATCTATCTCCATAAAAACATATAGAATAAGTACAATGATACATAAGAGGGTATGAATGTTGTAGTGTAATCTTTCCGAAGATTTCTAAAAAAGTATCAAGACATAAAATTAAACCATAAAAATTTATATTCCTTACAAATTCCTTTATCAAGAGAGAAGTATAAAAATAGGTCAACATAGTTTCTTTAAAGTGTACTCAAATATATCCTTTCTTTTTAAACTCTAATATCGAAGAAAACATGTATTAATTTTACCATAAATTATCGACCGGAGTAAGACAGAGAGATTAGTTTTAATAGATGGAGGTTTATGGTTAGAAATAACGTATTATATTAGTTCTATTAAAGGAGGGAATAATCTGATTCATTCTGTCAAACTATTATCAGAGGAAACTCAAAAAAGCAAAATATATTCATATGTTCTACCGACAGTTTTAAAACAAGTAAAGTCGTCCTTCAGTGAATTCTTTTCTGATGTCATATACATGGTAACTGAGAATTCCTTGACTTGATTAACCACTGAACTTACGAGTTTGTAAATATGTCGAAATTATACAACGGGGGTTTTTCTACACTCGAGATATTGTCATACTCGAGGAGACAGAACTCTAAAAAAACAACGGTACAATTACGATGAAGACTCCAAGAAGTCAACTAATCTAAGAAGACTAATTTGGAGTCTCTTTCACCCACAGTAGAAAGAAAACCAGACTCAATATCTACTGAACCCAAAGATAACTTATATTCTGTGACGGTTGGGGTTGAAACATGACATGAATTAGTTCTCAATCCGTCTAATGTTTATCTACGAGACATATTGAAAAGTACTAATACGACACAAGGGACGGAGGTATAAAATCATCTAGGAGATTCAATCCACAGTGTACTTGTTAAAAAAAAAAACCTCTTCGTTATCGACTACATACTAAAAGTCTTCCTTATAAATGTCAGTAAGACTATTGGTTTCTAATGTCCTGACTCACCTAAAGGACGGAATTCCTGAAAATAGTGAATTTACTGATCCTCGAAAGAACTGAAATCAAAAACCTACCACGGTGGGGAATAACTCCTCCTTCGTGAGACCTCTTCGGGGTCCTCCTAGTAGGAGAACTCTCAGTAAACCAACAAAACATCGAACGAGGAACTCTTGGTCGAATAGTTTACATGTTTCCAGAAATTCTCTAGAGAGTGGAAATCCGTATTGGGAAGATTCACGGACCGTGTATCATGACCCCACTATTTGGAAACGATTTACTCACTAACTTTATTCCTTACTAAATAAAATTTTGAAAACAAATTTTTTACTCAATTCTTGAACTCGGTTCGGTACGGTAGACCGACTTCCGATAAATATCCAGAATTTATCATAGTCAAACTGCACCATATCCTTCCCACTGACAGTGGTGCGAACTACGATAGGACACACAGGTATTACGAATGTCCTTGTCTACTAAACTTCATCCACACTAAGAACGGACCTAGAACTAAATCGGTGTCTTCGAGAACGTACTAATTTACCGGGCGAAAGGGATCGTATCTTAGTTTCTATCTGACGAAATCTACGTATAGTATGGTCGTAAGTATAAGTTCCACGCAGACAACTACTGTGGTAAGAAATAATACTTGACAATCGAAGGTCATAGTTACTGATCCCAAAGGGACTACCGAATCGTCACTTCTTAGACGGACGGTTACGTCCTCTATACCCAAGTTATGGGCGTAGTCTTTCTAGGGGACCTCTTCCTTTACCGTCACGTGAGGTCATAGGAACAGACCCTTCAGGGTACCTGTCTCCTCGGACTACTAGATGTCACGCACTCTAGTGTTTTCCCAGTCTGTGTTGCATCGTTGATTCGTTGTCGTCGGTTAGTTACTGAAGTAGAGAGTGGTTCCGTCAACTTACGATCCGGAAGTACAAAAATAAAGTACCAGTAAACCTTTTTATTCACTCTACATATCGTAGATGTAAAACTACTCGAAATTCAATTTAATCTCCTTCTTTTTAACGTCTATAAACGTATACAGTTTTTCGAAGTAATAATTTTAATACGGTGAATCCTATAGGGACGTCACGACTTTAATTTTACATATTCACTGTAGTGGTACAGTGAGACAGGATCTTAAGTTTAAAAGGTTCCTTCACAATGTCGTTTTCTTTTTGACTCGTTTCACGATTGTAAATGACTCTTAAATACAATGACTGAAAAGTGTCAGTGGTCGTACAATCAAAGGTTTCGTCTCTTTAGGTTCGTTCCCTCTTTTCTCTTACCTCCTTTCAATTCCCCCTTGCTTTCCCCATTTTTATTAAAAATATACTTCATGTTCTACCGCGGAACATCGTTCACTTTTTAGTCAAACCTACCTCCTCCCGGTGTCGACCCGGATTCAAAGGTTTCCTATAGAGAAACTAAGAGAGGAGATTCAGGTTAAAATAAAGTATAAGATTTTTCATGACCTATTTCATATAAATGTCAGGAACCTATAACAGAACCTATAATGTCAGATCACCAAATTCCTGACATTAAGAGAAAAGAAGTGTAGTAGTTAATACATCTGAAAAAACTACAAGTTTTTAGGAAGATTAAATTAGAGAATCGTTCAATACACCTAAACTCCCCATTTTTATTATCATTATTACCGATTCCTAACGACTCGACCACGACACACAACCCGTGACCCGGTAGACTACAGTAAGTCTGAAGCATGGAAAGGACGTTGCCCGTACACTCATCTTAATAGGGTCAAAATGTGTACTCTTCTCACTCCGGGTCTCGTTCTAATTTAATATACCAGGTCCAGTGGGTCCAACGTTCACCAGGTCGACCTTAAATCTGGTTGAAACAGGTGGAGGACTCTGACTCGAGACGGAAGAAACTCCCATTTCGAATACAGAAATAAATAAATGTCTCAGAGTGTAGTACCAAAAGTAGACTAAATTTATTTTCTCTACAGTTTTAACTTCAATAAGGTAAACAGTATAACGTAAACTTACTCGGATTTGAAGAGCAGATTTTGAACTAGGACAAAGGACTCGTAGAGATGTCCCTATAAAAAAGGTTATGGAGTCTGAGAAGGAGAGTTGTGTGGGATGAGAGGGACGGGGTTTATACATCATTTCTCTATAACTCTTGATTTATACATGTATAAAGTAAAGATATAGAGTCAATATTAAAAGAAGACCTTAAGAACTTATCTAAGACGAGAATCCGCGTCCCCTGAAACCTACCAGTAGGAAAAAATCAGATCTCAAGATCTTAAACTAGAAACATTCCTCGACGTGTGGGGAAGGTTTTACGTCCCAGGTACTCTCGTCTACGACAGACCGTCTAATAGTGATATGGGACTACGGATCACGCCAGGTACCGACCGGGTCTAATCCCTGAACTATTTATAAGTAACCGTCTGACTAACGATGGTAATATGACAACTGGGTGGTCGTCCGATCGGTAGGTCGCATATATCTGGTGTAGGAGTACAAATGTACCCTTTGACGTCTAAGGCACACAGACTGGGGTGATATACCATTGAGTCGGTCTCACTGGGTCATCAGGAGAACTGTATTAAAAGTAAATACGGGAAGTATGAAGAATAAACAAGAAACCAAATATAAGGTAGGAGTCAGGTCTTACTCTCAGAAAGACGAGAGGGGTAGGTAAGGATCTTCAGATTTTGGAATGATAGATCGTTCTGGATATATTGTGTAATAGAGGAGGTACTTGAGTCTGGGTCACAAAAGTCTGCCTCCATTACGAAACTTAACACAGAGGGTTTGTGTTCTTACAACCCTTGTGGTATTAAACGAAACATAAAGAATCTCTTGGCCTCCTGGGAACTAGGACCCAGACCGTACTGATAAGTCAAATGACTAAAGGAATGACAATTAAATAATGACCTGAAGGGTCTCGGTCACTCATACATTATAAGACCCCAAGTGACACTTAGAAGGTCACACCTCATACGACACACATATCACCCGAAATAGGGGAGAAACAAAACAGACGGAACTACAGGTTGTCTTGGTCACAAAAGTTCACGGATGGACATTTGCACGAGGATATCCTACTTACGGACACCACCACAAATCCAAGATAAAAAGAAAAGGAAAGAAAGACCAGTTTGTCACTTAGTAACAGTTTAAGGTTTGAAGGGGAAGAAGACCTACTCATATGATACTTTTGACGTCGGACGAAAAGTATACTCCAGGAGATCCTATAAGTAACGACTACCCTCATACGTTACCATATTGGTGAAACCTTTTATCGAATTGTAAAAGACTATTTCAATTTACAAATAGATGGTATACAAACTCGTTAAAGTAAGGTTATGTAAATTGGTCCTCTTCTGTTGTCTAAGAGTCTGACCCAGTTCCCATAAGTATCGTCGGAATAAGTATTATCGGTTCTTTATATTTGTCACTTATATTTTACAAGTACTTGGTCCACTGACCACATAATTGTTTAAAATCACATAAGTAAGATGGCACTGGAAGACTCTGTCTTGATGAGTATTACGTTGTTCCTACTTAGAGTTTTGGTACTTTCACAAACTTTAGAACAAACCCCACCATCAATGTATCCACATATGTCAACAGTTTTGAGTGACTTGACTTAGGGAGTCCAGACACGTAAAATGACATCAACTTAATAGAGACCCTCTTAGTCCGGTCGGGTCGTCAATTCTCGGACCCCAGTCCTCGACCTACTGTACCGACGTTTAGGAACAAGATGGTGACAGCAGCGAAGACCCTAGAAACTACTTGACGGAGTCACAGACGACGTCAAAGGAGCAGACAGTTTACGCTGGTTTTAAACCTAGATGACATATTTTAACATTACTCTTAGTTTACTCAATCTAACAAACGGTAACGAGAAATTCGAAAACAATTTACTTTGAATTTTTAATATATGAGACTGGAAGTACTGTCATGGGGGAATTTTAGATTAGGGATCAACGTGTACTCTTAGTGGACCCTTCTAAAGGTTTTTATTTTATGGACCCGAAACAAGGGTTCCTAAGACGATATTAACCAGATCCCACCCCAGACCCGTAACATCTCAAAGAAGGAAGGAGGGAACGGGAGGAGTCCACTTAGTAACAGTTTAAGGTTTGAAGGGGAAGAAAACCTACTGACACGATACTTTTAACAGGACGAGAAGGATTTACTGTGATTCACTTTTGGTATCGTTAGGTAATAAAAGAAAGAAGGAAAAAAATTTTTTGACATAGAACCCTGAAGGGACCACCAGGTCACCGATTCTGAGGTGTCAGAGTTACGGTCCCTGGACCCAAACTAGTCGATTCTTAAACGTACGGTGTTACTTCAAGTTTCCAGGACGCACAGCGTCGATTCTGGATTTCGTCGGTCTTTTTTTGTCGTCGTCGTTTTTTGTTTTTGGTATAGAACTTCTTACGATATACAATATCATTATCAGGGTTAAAAGTTGTCGAAACCGTGTAACACTGTCGACCTGAATAAACGAAGTAAAGGTTATCGTAACCTGTGGAAAGGTCTCTGTCAATTTTTCTAGTTAAATCATTACTTGAAGGTATTATTAATAACTGGTCAAGTAATGTGAAGGTACCTCTTTACTCTCTTTTAGGATAGTAAGTTCCCCCCCACCCTCCAGGACTTTGTTGAGGGGAAAAATAAGTTCAGTAAAAAAGAAAAAGTCTCACTTTACAATTTATAGATTTCACGAACTCCCCTTTCTCGTTAGGAGGCTAACTCTACTGTTCCGTACCCGTGAAGTCTCGTGGGTTTTACGTTTAATACTCCGGGAGCGGGAAGACAAGTCTCGAGACATTTACAATCTACAGTGAAAAGGAGAAAAATCAACACTTACGTCCATCCTGACCTTCCTATTCTCAGAGACTAATTGTACTCCTTTATCCAATGATTGAACAATCACAGCGACTTCTTTCTTTAGTTTCATGGAATGAAAACAACCTTCACTGACTTGTTTACCAAACCCTAACGTAAGTACCTTTTTTACTAATGTCAGGAACTCTATTCTTCCCTTTTTAAGTCCTTCACAGTTCATATAGTGGTTACTTTTTCGGTGTATACCGTGATCCGATTATCTGTTCGTGAAAGTCCATAACATTACGATAAAAAATGGAAACTTCTACTTATATTGGTCGACTCAAAAACGTGTTCACAGATTAAACAGGAGAAATACTTTACGAAAAACAACTATGAACGTACGAAGAACGACTATTAGTCAACGGTTACCTGACCAAATACTAAGATTTAATTAGGGTGACGTAAATGTATCCGTCACATAAAGGTTGGAGGGGGTGAAAAACAAAAATCCATTCTTTCTTGGGATCAGGATATCTCCTCGAAGAAAGTACCAAGTCACCATTTCTTAGGTGGACGGTTACGTCTTCTGTGTTCAAGCTAGGGACCCAACCCTTCTAGGAAACCTCTTCCCTTACTGTTGGATGAGATCATAAGAACGGACTCTTTAGAGTACCTGTCTCCTCGGACACCCGATGTCTAGCACCCCAGTGTTTCTCAACCTGTACTGATTTCGTTCATTGTGTTGTGTTACGGGAAAAGTCCCGATATCTCTCATGGAAGATCCTTCCTCCTTATCATATTCGTTTACTTACTCCCGACCTTTTGTTCCGGAACTAGTCTTCTATATCGAACTGACCTTCAATCTCATAGGTAACCATCTCACATGTATGTGTGTGTTTTTTACCTCCCAATTCAATCTTTTATTCTCCGGTCCGATAACTTACGGGACTTACAACAGTTAGGTTTCTCAGACCTATTTATAGATAGTAGACAGGTATACTCTAAATTTACTTCCGTGACCCTGTACATGTTCGTTTACAATTCTTTTTAAGAATTTAACACTCAAATTTTTATCAGTTGACACAGTTTAGTCTGTGTACGAGATAAGATTCATTTACATCAACACTCTAGAGAGAAACCGAGGAAATTAAGAAAAAGATCTAAACAGTTTTCGGGTATGTTTCTAATTGTATTACGTCTATTCTTACAAAAGTATAAGTATAGAATACGTTTAACTTTAAAGTTCAAAAACGACCACGAATACCACCAGTATGGTGCTTTGTAAATAGTACTTAGGAAAATTATTTTGTTTTGTTTATTTCAAGAAAATTACTTAGAAAATCTAACACAGGGTTTCAGGAACTTTATACGAGTATACCTGGGTTGTAACTTAAAATTATCACATCATCGGTCGTTTTATGGGTTCGTTCAACTATCACAAATTCTAACCTGAAAATGACACGGAAAAACCCACACGTTTCCTTTTGTCAGACGTAAGAACCGGGGGCAAGCGAAGGGACCCAGGAAAACGTAAAAGAGTAGGTAAGACTGTACTCGGACCATCTTCACCTATTAGTGGATCGTCGGTTAATACACGGAAACAATAACGATCTTTCTTCGTACGAATGAACATCTGTCATCAAAACGAAAAGAACCCTCTGGTATAAGACCTTCTCCCCGAGTAAGTAACCGTGGGTTTCTTACGTATTCATTTCCCTGATATGTCAATGACTGTGTATGGACGTAATATTCACAACCTCTTCCCTTTCCCCACACCTTTTCCTCTGGCAAAAGATAAGTCATGCAACCTCTGTATAGGTGTAGATACTTGAGTCTAGACATTGACTCCAGTTTTCGTACGTCTTTGTTTTTCCATCAATTGATCATGACCACCAAATCAGCGATTCAGAACAGGTCGAAAACGTTGGGGTACCTGATATCGAGCGTTCCGAGGAGACAGGTATCCTAAAGGGTCTATTCTTGTCACCTTACCCATCGGTAAAGGAAGAAGTCCCCTGGAAGGACTACGTCCCCAACTTGGGTGTGGAGGACATGACGTCCACCTAAGAAATGACAACTCGGTGGTCCTGTCGTTGAACATGACTCTTATAGGATAGATCAGTCACGGCAACTGACGATAACTGCCTAACTCATTTCTGTTGTAAGACGGTATGAAATCCAAGAGATATATTCTGAGACACCTTTCTCGGTAGAAAAAGAAGGTACGGAACAATTTTTCCTACGTTTCATGTGATTTTTATTTGGTAAATCTTGTTTTTCGAACTTATCAATCTCGAACTTAGATTACACTCTTTTGAGTACCTCGAATATTTTGAAATTATTGGTCCAAACCTCTCCCTCAGAACGGTAAAATTCACTTAGTCACCATTAAAGCACCTTCCAGAATTACAATGGTTCCTATTTTACCTTTAGTCACCACAGTGTTGTTACAATTCTTTTTTCTGTTCGGTGCATGACATTTATATTCATTAAGACCGTATACACCCTTCCGTGGGTTCCTTTTTTGGTAGTGACAGTGAAATTTATTGGAAAAATACGTTTTCATTTCGAATTCCATCTTTTCAACACAGGATTCGAGAATCTTTATAACAGAAAGACGGGATCCTATGTTGGGAGTGTTCCGATCTTTAAAATTGGACTTTTCCACCCTTCCTCTGAAAAAGATGAGACAGTCGATTAAGAACGAAAGTACCTTCAAGACACGAACAGTTCCGCATATTTGAGAGAGTCTCAGGTCGATAACGCGACGAGCCGACAGTAGGGACAGTTGAGAGACGGGTACTGAAAAAAAAAAAATTTTATAAATACACCGACGTGAACCCTAGAAGGTAGAAGTGACACCATACGTCTTAGAAAATCAACGACGTACACCCTAGATCAAGGGACTGGTTCCTAGTTTGGGTTCAGAGGACGTAACCCTCACGCTTCAGAATCGGTGACCTGGTGGTCCTTTCAGGGCAGACGGGTACTGAGAACTTAGTCAGTTGGGTGTGGAGAACTGACTAGAGCCGGGGACATAACGGTTGACGAAAACTCAGGAAAGGCTACCCACCCGAAAGGTTCCTGTAAGGTAGAGGAGACTCGCCGAAGAGGGTAGAAAGACGACGGAGGCAAGATGGGGTAATACTCTTTCGGGTCGTCGAGAGGTGGTACAAGTACTTCAGGAACCTTATGTTTGCCCGGGTGATCTCCGGAAGGAAGAAGACTTGAGTATCTGGAGAAATGAGAGGGTAAAAGACATCGAGAACTGTGTGGAGCATTGTTAAATATAAGACCAGACAAGGGTACGTAATACTACCTTTGAACAACGGGAAACCACGAAATATTAGACACTGAGAAGGTTCTAGACTCACGTCTGACGAGGGACGGAAGTTAATCATAGACATCCGACTGTTTAAGAAACCTATGGAACTTCTAGGATTGTCGTCATTCAATTGACTGTTCCTAGTTTCCCTTGAACTCCCTAGTAGAACCGGTGACGTCCAGGGAAACGAGGACCTGAAAGTCCAACAAGGCGTATAGAGGTATGTAAAGGACTCCTCCAGGATGTGGTGGGGGTTCGTAAAAATTGAATGGTGGAGCGGAGGTGAAAAGGGGTCATTGATAAAAGTAGAGTTAGGGAACACAAAATCAAGTCTGAACAGACGAACGAGATCAAATTAATCACTTCTACATCTTATCTTTCCGTTTCTCTTCTACCATTCTAGTCTACGAAACAGTACCCTTACCAATAAACCCTGTTTTTGTGAATGTAAAGGACATTTGGGAAAGTCGTCACAGGAACCGAGCGGTGGCAGGACACTCGTGGTACTCTCGTCCTATACGGAAACAAGACAGCGTGGTGAGTTAGTGGTCACGGACCGTGTACCGGACCGGGTGTCATCTATAAGTCATTTATTTATGAAGAATTTATTTTTGTCCTGGTATTTGAGGATACCTCCCAAACTCGTCACCTTCAAAATAGTATACCCAGAAAACGGTGTATCTTAACACGGAGTTAAAAATTTTTAGGAAACTGTTTTAGTCTCTGGTTTTTCGTCTATTTAATCATCTAATAAAACATTATAAATATATAAATACGATACAAAGGAAGTTTATCGGAGAATGAGGTTACGAAACTTTTTATACTAAATACATATCTTTGTGACGGAATGTGTCTTCACAATCACTAGAAAACTTCACTTAATAGACTTTTAGTACGAAGGATTTTAATATACATAGGACGATGAAATCACAGTATAGAAATTCACTTTTCACTTTCAGTGAGTCAGTACAGGTTGAGAAACTCTGGGGTACCTGACTTAAGAGGTCCGGGTCTTATGATCTCACCCATCGGAAAGGGAAGAGGTCCCCTAGAAGGGTTGGGTCCCTAACTTGGGTCCAGAGGGCGTAACGTCCACCTAAGAAATGTCGACTCGGTGTTCCCTTCGTCGAAATAACACTCATATTTCCTTTACTGATTTGTAGTCCCTTTACTGGGTTATAAAAGACCGGATTTCTGTAAATGAGCGTCTTTTGTCATATAGATTAACGATCTATAAATAACGGTCTCTAGAATAACGGTCTTTCAAACTTCACTTCAGCGAGTCAGTACAGGCTGAGAAACGCTGGGGTATCTGACGTCGGACGGTCCGAGGAGACAGGTACCCTAAAAGGTCCGTTATCATGACCTCACCTAACGGTAAAGGAAGAGGTCCCCTAGAAGGGTTTGGTCCCGAACTTGGGCCCAGAGGACGGAACATCTGCCAACGAAATGGTAGACTCGGTCTTTCAAATTATTCGATGAATGCATAGAACTACTTTTTTTCTCGTAGACATTTTAATCACATGTACAAAACCTTACAGAATAATTTAGTAGGAAGAATTAGGAGGTTTCTTTTTCTTGTCGAATAAGTTTTGAAAAAACATACTAGACATCTTAGACTTAGTCATTGACAGAAAATTCTAGGATATTGATATACCTCCTACCTTTCTTTGTGTCTCTTAGTGTCGGGAGTCATTCAAATTTAAAATCAACCCTTCGGTCTTTACCAATATGGTTTTTTTTTTTTTCTGTAAATTTGTGTAGGGTGATCCTTTTTCTCACCTTTTTTTTAAGACTTTATGAGTATTACTAAGAGAGGGAACTACTCTGACCCTCATAAAAAATAAACATATAAAGACTTAAAAGAAAACACTTGTATATAATGACCAATAGCAAAAATTTTTAATAAAATTTTTCCTTAACGTGTTGTTGTACGTTACTAACTTTACTCTCTATACTTATCTTCCCTACTCCTCTCTTGAAGGAACTCCAACACATCACCTATGTACCTTCTCGACCCGGACTCGACCAGAATTTTCATCCATTATGGCATTATTAGTACTAGAACTTGAAAACACGATGAAAATCTAGTCTGACCAACGGAGGAATCAACTGTCAGAGAGAAAGAAAAACTTTCTCAGGGTTAAAAAAGTGAACACTACCGAAAAAAGATCAACAGTCCCTAACCAACCAAGTTTTAACCAGTACACCGGGTCAAAACCGGTTACTCTACCACTTCCCCCCACACGAGTCCACGAAGACCCTTTCAAAGAAGTCTGTGACTTTTTCTACTGGGTAATAACGGACATCTGTAATGGACCACACTATACTATGGACCTCGACAACGTATTCTTCTTGGAGAAACGTAGGTGTTCTCTTTGGTCTAAGTCCTGTCACCTTATATCTTCCTATTCCTTGGTACTTAGAATAATGAGTCAGTGACTCGGAACTCACTTGATCAAAGAAGAGATGAATTCCAAACATTGAATTCATGCAAGAAGTAACAAATTTCAGTTAAACTTAACCTGACCTTCGTAGGAGTGACTATATCCAGATATTGAACAATTGGACAAGTATAGGTTATAACTATAAATAGACTTGTTGTTGAGACACTTCACCGATTCAGTTACATAATCCCAAAAACTGTCTTTGTCTTGGGTGTCCCACAGACACACACACAACACACACACACACATATCTATATATCTCTCTCTGTTTCTAACTAACATTCCTTAACCGAGTACACTAACACCTACGAACCTGTCATGTTTTAGTCTCCCCCATCCTTTATCCGTCAATCCGACTCCTTTATCAACTTCAAACACAGGACTCCTTCAGACACCGTCTTAAGGAAGAACGAACCTCCTCCAGTCAGAAACAAGACAATCGGAAGTTGACTAACCTGTTCCGGGTGGTTGTGATACCTCATATTAGAGGAAATGAGTATTAGGTACCTATATTTACAATTAAAGTAGGTTTTTTGTGAAAGTTTGTTTGTAAGTTTTATCATAAACTAGTTTATGAACCCGTGACACCTGGTCGGTTCAACTGTGTATCTTAATTGGTAATAATAAGGGTATACAACTACTACTTTGATTTCTCCTACGTTGAATGGATTCTCAAGTTTAGGTTCAAATCGTTAAATTTTAGAAAGGTGGAAGAAATACGAGAAAGTTTACCTTTTCGTAGAAGTACACTCATTCTCTACACCACGAATATTAGGTAATCAATACCTAACTTACCGACGAGACGTGGTTCGTCACAAGATCTTCGGTCCTTAAGTTTCACTTCCTCCCCTTCCTTTTCTGTTAGTCATTTCTTACTCTTACACGAGTCATAGACCGAGTATTTCAGAACATAACTGAAATCACCCACAACGTACAACCACGAATCACTAAGACCTAGGTTTTCAAGTCAACCACGATCTGACACCCCTGGATTCCTAACGTCCGGTCTCATTTAAAAGAAATTCTTAAAAATAGACGTAATGAAATATCTCTTTTTGTGGGTTTTCGTTTATGTGACATTACTATGTCCACTAACTATTGGAGAAAAAACAAGATCACCCTCCGTCAACACTAACCTACGTTATCTATTCTTAAAATCGAAATACATATACTACATGAAAAAATTTGGACATTTTGTAAATACAATTAATGATACTATTAGACCAAATTATTTCAAGATCAACTAGTAGAAAAATATCACCTTTTTTGACACTATAACTACTATCGTCTTAGCACATCTTGGTTTTTTCTCTCCTGAAAAATTCCTGAAAGATCATCAGGTCATCGATCCTGAGACCCGAGGGTTTCGTCCCCCGGGCTCAAGTCGAGGACTGACCCCTTCATCTAGGGTATACGATATTGATTCTGGACTACGTCTGTTCACTTATTTAGTTATTTTTATAAAAAAATTCAGGAAAACCACTGTCAAAGATTCAACAACGTATGTTAAAATACATATTAAACGACATCTTGAACTTTACTTCTTTTAGATCTTTGGTAGTTCTTACGAGAAAACCCTATACCCATCAAAATCTTAATAGGTATGGAAGTTAAATAATTATAAAATACTTAACGAATCAAGTTTAGTTTGAATAGATACTGTAGACCCGGGGTATATCATTCTAATTAATTTCGTTGCTATGACTTAAACCTATCAAACTATAGGAGAAACTTCTGACTGAAGGGAATTCTGACTCTCTCCTTTTATGACCAAAGCTAAAGAGACACATGGTCTGGAAATTGTATCCTGTTATCTATCCTTGAACATCGAAGAAAAAAAGTCAAAAGTATCCCAAATAATCGTTAAATAGGTAAATGTTTCTAAGAACTTTTACCAAACGGCAGAGGAGTTAAAACGTACTGTTTAACGAACTAATTAGGAATTTAAGGGAGATACTAACATAAATTCGTAGAAAACCAACGTTCATATTATTGTCATTAAGAATTACTCTCTACATTATACGATATCCTTGTCGGTCCTCTAACAGGTCTTGACAAGAAGGAGTGATTATTGATCATTTTGCTCACGTTTCACCTTTTGGTATGACAAAGAAAAAAAAGGTGGGGGTGGTCGTCGGAGTCAAAACGGACCATGATTTAGGGTGGTCGTCATGTGATCAAGGTCTCCGTGGGAACCGTGCGAGTCGAGCCTTAGAGGTTACGAGGGGTGTGTCGTGGTCCGACGGGACCTAATGGTCCAGTCGGTTTTCCATTTTACTCGTAAAACGTGTAATCGTGTATCGTGGGTGTGTACACTTGACCCGTTACATATTATCAGAGGTCTTTCTCTACGACCCGTACGAGATTACTCTACTCACGTGGTCCTCCTGGTTTTTGATCGGTACACCGGACCTTTCCGTCGGACGAAGAAGAAAATTTACATAAATAAATTAACCTCCTATTAATGAAATGTTATAACACTACCAAAAACGGTATGTTGTCACACTTATACATATATACATAAGTACACAGGGGGGTGGGACTTAGGGGGGAGGGTGGACGGTCCAACAGGGTCCCGTGGTCGAGACCCACGGGACGAAGTATGTAGCTTGAACCTGACCAGTGGACAAAATGCGTACCATTACATATCCAAAGTCACGACAAGAGAATTTAGTAAAGTGGGAGCGGAAGAGGGTGACTCAGGTTTTCAGACAAGAAATGCAAACGTAGAGGAAACGACAGCACGTACATCCTAGAAAGATTTAAGGTATATATACGCAATTACATGTCATAAACAGAAAGAGAAAGACTGAATGAAGTCAGACATATTATCCGAGGTCCAAGTAGGTGGAATAATCTTGACTGAGTTTACACGAGGAAAAATATCGACTCATTATAAGACAACACATATACATGGTATTGAAGGAATAGGTAAGTAGACACCCACCCGTAGATCTAACGAAGGTGTATGATCGACAACATTTATCACGACGTCACTTGTAACCCCATATGAACAGAGAAACTTAAGACCAAAGGAACCCCACATGTGGGTCGTCACCCTAACGACCCAGCATACCGTTAAGAGAAGGGTCAAAAAATTCCGTAGTGAGGTGACAAGAGGTATCAAGGACCTTCTGTCGGAAGAATTTCCTTGGTCTTGTCACCTCTACGTGTCCTCTACTCGCCACCCTCGACGTCCCGGAGCACCTCCGGACCGGAAATTATGCACAAATGCACAGATTTGGACCGAACCACGGAGGAGACGACTGCTTAAGAATGTAAAATCAGTCGAGCGCAAAGTGAAGAGTTTGGTGTATTTATCACACCCCGGGAAAATCCACACCTTCTTGTTCACGGTGTGATGAACCACCTTAGTAGGTCCGAACCTTCCTACAGACCAACACAAGTGGTCAGTGAACAATGACTACTCGATATCACACAATAATTAGAAACCAATGACACAGGACTTCGGACTCTCTCCGAGAGTATACGTCAGGGTTCGTTACCACCTCTCTTCTTATGAACCAATGAAAGAGATAAGATAGAACGAAAAGGAAGAGTCCACTAGAACAGGTTTACTTTTACTACGGGGTCCATTGACTTATCTACTTTCCACCATATAACAACAAGTAAGCGAGTCAACACAGGCTGAGAAACACCGGGACACCTGACGTTGTGCGGTCCGAAGGGACAGGAAGTCACATATACTATATAAACACTTGCATACCTTCACCTCGTTTTGTCATTAAAAGTTGTGTAACCATGGAAGACTATGATAGACACTCTAAGGAAATCTTTACATAAAATAAAAGTCGGACTACAGAAATTAAACTCACTTTTACACGGAATTTTCTGTAGTTCAAACGACTACATGAAGAGTTAAATTAGGTTCATTTTACACTATTTGAAATTTATATCGTATATTTTTATCCTCGACTCAAAAGTCATTCCTATGGTTGTTAAGAATGAGGTCTCTTTAATGTAAACTACTAACTTGTTATTACCTAAATTTGACACGTTCAAGTGAATATGTACCTAAAAAAGGTTATTAATTATGGTGACCAGGGGTTGGAAAAACCGTGGTCCCTGGACAAAACACCTTCCGTCATAAAAGTGCCTGTCACCACCCCTCCCCTACCGAAGTTCTACTAAGAGTATTCCTCTTACTTCGGATCTAGGGACCGTACGCGTCAAGTGTCATCCGAAGTGAGAGGATACTCTTAGATTACGACGGCGACTAGACCGTCTTCCGACTCGAGTCCGTCATTACGTTCACTACCTCTCTCCGTCATGTCTACATCGAACCGAGTGAACGGACGGCGAGTGGAGGTCGACACTCCGCACCAAGGATCCAACCCTTGGGGACCAAATTTGACGTGTTAGACTCTTAAGTCTTGACGTCTACACCTCCTTCACATCTACGTCCCCGGTTGACATTCCATTTCCACCTAAAAGGTGACGACCCTTCCAACCACCGGGATTAGGGACGTAACACTTTCCCAGTAGACATATAAAATTCTCTCATTCATACTCTCACGGATAATATTCTGACTAGAGTCTAAGAACTACTTCGGTACCTTTCACCTTTTCATTATGAGTTGGAAGGACGTAATACTTGTGTACGACACTATGTGTGGTCTAAGGAATATATTCTACAAATATTATACGAAAAAAAACAACAAGATCTTGTTTTTCCCTCAAACATTCCTGGATATTTTATGTTCTCTTGTCTCCATAAATTACCTACCGGTTCTTCTTTCCTCCCTTTTGTCCTTAATCTTTACTCAATTCTTTTTACAGGTATGACGGATCTTACGAACTACTTACTCGTCCGGGGTCCGAAGGGTACTTCCAACCAAAGGAGGTCACTTGTCCCTTTGGACCAGACAATTTGTTAAGCGTTGTTGACACTTCACTTTTTGTACAACAAAGAGTCCTCTTCTTGTTACTAAGTCACAATTCTACCGTAAAAAGAGGGTTCCCACGACCATCAATCTTCTCGAGATTAATACCATTTGACGGACTGTTGTACTGGACGTTTCCATCGACCTACCGAGAGGTGAAGACAAAGGAAAGTTATTTCACCGCTAACTTGAGACGGTTCAGGGACGTTGAGAGTTGAGGTTTCTTACACAAGAAAAACTTTCACTTCACTTTCACAATCAGTGAGTTAGTTCAGGCTGAGAAACGCTGGGGTACCTTATCCCGGGTGGTCCGAGGAGATAGGAACCTTAAGAGGTCCGTTCTTATGACCTCCCCCAACGGTAACAAAAGAGGTCCCTTAGAAGGGGTGGATCCCTAACTTTGGTCAAGAGGACCTAACGTCCGTCTAAGAAATGGCAGAGGACTAGTCGAAACAAAATCTTTCGTTTTGAAAGAAGAAGAAAGAGGGTACAGAAGGATGACTTGAGTAGGACACGAAGTCAGGAGAGAGGTCGAGAGAGGAAAACGACAACGGGTCGGACTATCAGATAGTTTGAACAGAAGAACTGTCGACGAATAAATCAAAGGGATGACCTTTATTTTTGGGTGTTTTTGACTCGTCTTCTCGATATTGGTGTCTTACAATATACAGGTCCCTCCTTGTCCCACTCGACATACAGTCACAGACCTTAACTCCAGTCGGTCCTTCGTCCTTCGCTATAAGTATGAAGGAAGTGAACGTCCTACCAACTCACAACGTGAACCTTCGAGGCGACAAACAAATTTTATCTCCGGTGCTCCTCGTGACAGAGACCATCACGCGACTTATCAATCAACAAGAACTAACTAACATAAGAAGACACAAGGCGACTGGTGATTGATGTCATAGTCGAATTTTTGCCACAAATCCCTTCAGCAAACACGGACGCACCAGAAGAATACGTAGGGTCACAAAAGTATCAACCTCCGTTACACGGAGTTTCTCAGTGGTACTTCCGAGTGTTCCCGTGGACGAAATCTGTCGTACACCACAGGGGTTGGTCAATGTGTCAGTTACACACGTCTCGCCCCTAAGGATTCCTCCGTCGGACTGACAATAGGACCGGTGTCAACACGATGAACGGACGCTGGGTCGCTTCCCGTCAAAAGACGAAGTCCCCCGACCAAACAAAGGGTGAGGTCCAAAAGAGACCTTTACCAGTCTTGGAAGTACCGAAAGCCGTACCGTTACTCCGAAAGTATAGTAAATCTCAAAGACCAGACATTTACTATTCAAGTAACATCATTCATTCTATAAACTCCAGCTCAAGTACGAACTATTGATGCGTAGTTCAATGAGTCGAAAGAAAGGGAGTTTGTGGAAAAAAGGGGTGACAGACGTGAACCCGTAAAACCGTACGACGACGACGACGACGATTTAACGAAGTCAGCACAGACTGAGACACGTTGGGGTATCTGCCGTCGGGTGATCCGAGGAGACAGGGACCCTAAGAGGTCCGTTCTTATGACCTCACCCAACGGTAAAGGAAGAGGTTACGTACTTTCCCTTTTCACTTCCACTTCAGCAAGTCAGCACGGGCTGAGAATCGCTGGGGTACCTGACGTCGGATGGTCCGAGGAGGCAGGTACCCTAAAAGGTCCGTTCTCACGACCTCACCCAACGGTAACGGAAGAGGTAAAACCGTATAGACGGATGTAATTGATAATAGGAAACAGGAGGGTAAACTTAATTTTTCCTCACCTTCCATCAAGAATAGTGGTACGATTTTTACTTCATTAATAAGAAAAATTTGACCTCTATACCCACTCTTCCAACTTTTTATATTCCGTCTAGGTAACTGACAGTCGAGGTGATCATTGAATACAATGTTGAATGACGTATAGATATGAATTATGATTGATCGATTTATCTATTCCTACTTCGCGTACTAAAGGAGATTTTAATATTAACCTTAAAATAAAGTCTTGAAATGAATATAAAGTAATTTTTTTCTTTCTTAATCGAGGATATTCACCTTTCGGGAAAGATCGTATAATCGGTAAAAGAACGTATTATTGATAAGAGATCTGTACGGTGACTCAGGTCTGGAACGACTTAACTTACTGGGTTGACGGACACTAAAGATTCGAAAAGATAGACGAAAAGAATCCTTTGCATAATGACACAATAGAAAGGTATAACCGTGAAGAACTGAGAAAGGAGGTAATTGAATGACGAAGGTAATGTCCAAACATTTAGTCTAGAGACTCACACAATCTTGAGGTATTTTATTCTTATTCGTGTACAAGTATTATTCGGGTACCCTTGAGGATACTTATTTCTTAAACGCTAAGATACGTAAATGTTCGATGAGGTAGTAAAGACGTTTTAGAGACATGAATAGTTGAGGGATTGTGTGAGTTCACTCTTTCCTAACTTTAATCCGAACAACTTTCTAAAAAATATCCGTAGTTATATTACTGGTCTCTTAAGGTTCTCAGGAGTTATGACAGTAAATGTGATTTTGTTCTTACTGTTTTTCGCTGGAATGACATCAAGAAATTAATCTCTTCTGTATGAACTCTGATTGATATATGTTATACTGAATATATATCAGAAAGGTTTGTTTGACTGTTGTATGTATATTTCATATAGTAACATTCAATTTACAATTAACGAAAAATAAAATTCATGAGAGTTTAATAAACCTTCAAAATCATTATTGTCAACTGAGAATTTATAGTCTCCGTCCCCAAATTCTCGTGACCGGGAGACGTGTCAATTTTTAGGTACATATTAAATATCGGGTGGGAGACATAGTCATAAGAACGGAACTCTTGGGGTACTTGGTATACTTTTTAGTTTTTCTATCCTGTGACTTTGTACTCGAGGGGTCCAGTCATCCACGGGTCATACGATGACCTCTAACCACCCCTTTATTGAGGTCTTTCTTACTTCTCTGCCTTGGTTTCCTTTTTGTTGGGGGTCAACACCTACACTGACCACTACCTTCGTTTCGGGCTACGACATTTCTCGTAATAACGTGTCCTTGGACCTTACAATCCAGGTACTTAGTTCCGTTTAACTTTCACCAGTTTGTCCTCTACCGTTCTCACTTGTAGTTGTAAAATCCTTAGTCGCTTGATTCTACCTGACCTTACCTACTTAAATTAAGTCTAGTGGTAATATAGACGATGACACCTGTTCTTAGGGAATCTTCTTTACCTCATCGGTAGTATTAGTTGTTTTCTCAGACTTTACGTCATAAACCTACGTTAGAATTTTTGCTGTCTTACTAGAGATAATCAAAGGTTCCGTTTGGTAAGTCATAGTGTCATTAGGTTTAGATCCGGGACTGGTCATTAGGACTTCTTCACCTTCAACTTGCCAAGATACTTCTTGTTCTGGAAGATCTTGATTGTGGGTTTTTTCTACAGGAAAAGTAATATCCCCTGACCTTACCTTTTCATTCTTCTCTATGGATCTCATTATCCGTTTAAATCGGATCCTCATGTCTTACTTCGTCCCGTTTTCGATTATCTCAAAACGGTTCTCTTATGTGACCAGTATCGTCTGTGGGAGAAGGTCGTTGTGTTCTCTTCTGAGATATGTACCTGTAGTGGTCCACCAGTCATGATTTTAGTCTAACTAATATAAGAAACGTCGGTTTCTACCTCTTCGAGATATGCCAGTCGTTTTTGTTCTGACCCTCGACTGACACCGAGTCTAGTACTCGAGGAATAACGGTTTAAGTCTGAATTTAACTTCTTTCATCCCTTTTGGCGATCTGGTAAGTCCATACTGGATTTAGTTTAGGGAATACTGATATATCATCTTCACTGGTTTTCTAAGTTTCCTAATCTAGACTATCTGTCTCACGGACTTCTTGTTACCTGCCTCCAAGCACTGTAACATGTCCTCCGTTACTAGTTCTGGTAGGGGTTCTTTTTCTTTACGTTTTTCCGTTTTACCAATAGACTTCACCCGAATGTTTATCGACTCTTTTCTGCTCTTCGATTTCCGTTTCCTCTTTTCCTTTCAATATGGGTAAACTTACATCTCAAGGTTTCTTATCGTTCCTCTCTATTCTTTCGGAAGGAGTCACTAGTTACGTCTCTTTATCTTCTTTTGTTATCGTACTCTTTCTGATCGCAAGAGAAGTTCTTATAATCTCTATGGTTCTCTTGTAAAGTACGTTTGTACCCGAGTTATTTCCTGTCTTTTCTATACCTGGATCGTCTTCGTCTTCTATAATTCTTCTCCACCGTTCTTATGTGTCTTCTCGATATGTTTTTTCTAGAAGTACTGGGTCTATCGGTACCACCACACTAGGGGGTAGATCTCGGTCTGTAGGACCTTACGCTTCAGTTCACCCGGAATCCTTCGTAGAGATGCTTGTCTCGATCACCTCCACTACCTTATGGTCACCTCGAGAAAGTTTAGGATTTTCTACTACGACAGTTTCACGAAGTGAGTTATACGGTCGTTTAAACCTTTTGAGTCGTAACCAGTGTCCTGACCTTTTCAGTCAAAAGTAAGGTTAGGGTTTCTTTCCGTTACGGTTTCTTACGAGTTTGATGGTGTGTTAACGTGAGTAGAGTGTGCGATCATTTCTTTCATTACGAGTTTTAAGAGGTTCGGTCTGAAGTTGTCATGTACTTGACACTTGAAGGTCTACAAGTTCGACCTAAATCTTTTCAGTCTCCTTGATCTCTAGTTTAACGGTCGTAGACAACCTAGTAGCTTTTTCGTTCTCTCAAGGTCTCTTTGTAGATAAAGACAAAATAACTAATGTGGTTTCGGTACCTGACGTACCTAGTGTTGTTTGACCTTTTAAGAAGTTCTCTACCCTTATGGTCTGGTGGACTGGACGGAGGACTCTTTAGACATACGTCCGGTTCTTAGTCGTCAATCTTGACCTGTACCTTGTTGTCGGACCAAGGTTTAGCCCTTTCCTCATGTAATTCCGACATATAACAGTGGGACGAATGAATTGAATATACGTCTCATGCAGTACGTCTTACGGTCCGACCTACTTCGTGTTCGACCTTAGTTCTAACAACCCTCTTTATAGTTATTGGAGTCTATACGTCTACTGTCTTTCACTTCTTCTTGATTTCCCGGAGAACTACTTTCACTTTCTCCTCTCACTTTTTCAACCGAATTTAGAGTTGTAAGTCTTTTGATCCTAGTACCGTAGACCAGGGTAGTGAAGTACCGTTTACCTACCCCTTTGTCACCTTTGTCAACGTCTGAAATAAAACCCCCCGAGGTTTTAGTGACGTCTACCACTGACGTCGGTACTTTAATTTTCTACGAACGAGGAACCTTCCTTTCGATACTGGTAGGATCTGTCGAATAATTTTTCGTCTCTGTAATGAAACGGTTGTTTCCAGGTAGATCACTTTCGATACCAAAAAGGTCATCAGTACATACCTACACTCTCAACCTGATATTTCTTTCGACTCCGGACTTCTTAACTATGAAAACTAGACACCACAACCTCTTCTGAGAACTCTTAGGAATCTGACGTTCCTCCAGGTTGGTCAGATAAGTTTTCCTTTAGTCAGGACTTATAAGTAACCTACGACTTCGACTTTGACGTCATGAAACCGGTGGACTACGCTGTTTGACCGAGTAGACTTTTCTGGGACTACGACCTGTTCTAACCCCCGTCCTCCTTTTCCCCGACTGTCTCTTACTCTACCAATCTACTGTAGTGACCGAGCTACCTGTACTCAGACTCATTCGGAGCCCTCAACCACTACCTATCCCTTCGGACCACACGACATCAGGTACCCTAGCGTTTTTCAACCAGTACTTACTCGCTGATTTGACTTGGAGACATAGTTCGTTGGCACCTAGTATGTAATGACATCATAAATGATGACCTTTTTTTTTAGATACATGTCCATGTGACAGTTTTACGTTCGGTCACAAAAAAGTCCCAGTGATCCATTCCCCCTCAAAAAAAGACAAGTAACGAAGTCTAAAGACCGGTCCACGATATCAAGAAAAAGTAAGGATTAATTCGGTACCACTAAAACGGGCACTCCCAGTTGACCCGACGCAGAAGTCTTCTGGAAAAGGATGAAGCATCACTCACAGTATCAATGAGGCATTGACGAACTCGTTTGTAGAATTACTTGGTAGTAACGGTAGTGACTTTCGAACGGTGACTCGGAACAATCACGTGAAACGAACACCCGAAAGGAAGAGGATATTCGGATAGGAGAGAGGGGAGGAGACACGACGAGGTGTGACGGAAGGTAGACAAGAAAGACAATCACGGTGGAGGGTCGTACGTGAGAAAGGTAACAAGTGGGTAAACAAAACAAAAATCGTGTTACGGACTGCACATTTTCACGAGTAATCCATCGACCTGTCTATCTAAACAAAGAATAACTTACTTATGTAGGTTTTTAATAAAATCGTTCGAAGGTTATTTTTATAATTTGATTCTTTTTTTTCTTTTCCTCGGGACGTTTCATGGACCCTCTAATATCCATGGTCCTTTACATCTGGTTTAGATCAATGACGTTTACTCGGGGTCTAAAAAAGTGAGACACGAAGGACTTACAAAGTCTTTCCCTCCGTGTCACTCAACTGGTAGGGAGTAGACCACCTTCCTTCGTACGGTCACGAGGTCCTCCTCGCTAAAAAAAAGGACTTTTGGACAAAGATACATATACCAACAGGGAAGTTGTTTCATTAACTGTCACAGTGTCATTAAATGTTACTCGACGTCTTCAGAAGAGCCAAATTTCTTTTACTTAACTCGCACCTTATACACGTCCCAAGTCACGACCTTGATTAGTATGTTCCTACTTATTCTTTATGTCCCAGAGACGGTAGTTGCTTTTCAGAAAATAGCATAGGGTATCTCACTCAATTATCATCATTAGTAATCGTAAGTAACTTGACACTCGATACATGGTCCTAGTACTCACATATATACATAATCGCACAATTAAGAATAGACTAAGTATGATAAAGAGGCAAAGTGTCACCTTCTTTGACTCCGTTTCCCTTCAATTTATTAAAGGGGTCCTAAGATATCGGACATTCATTATTCTCGGTCCTAAATTTGGGTACATTCCGACTGACCGAGGACTCGGGTGTGAAAGTCGTCGATAAGATATCACGGAGAGCCCATATTCTTTCTCTTCTCCTTGTCTAAACACCCCTGACCTCCATCCATCTCTACTAACCAAACCTTATACAACGTAGACGCAACGGACTGTTATAGTTTTTACATCTACGGACACCCCATATGTCTCTCTAGATCCGGTTGTGAATCCGTTAAAAATAAAATTCACGATCGTCGTGTACCAACCATATTCTTCGGTATTCCTCTTTCAGATACTTTACATACTCTACTTATGTAAAATTTTTTAGATGAAAATTCTCGTTTCAAGGTCTTCCATATAATTTAATATCAAACCATTTCTATAGTGGTGACCTTCAAGTACATCATATCATTAGGAGACCGTCAACCTACAACCGTATGTACAATCCACAATCTTAACTTGAGTCGATTAAACCCCGAAGGATCCACTGGGATCCTTCACCATTTCTTAGACGAACGGTCACGCTCTTTGCGTCCTCTCCGTCCAAGCTAGGGACCCAACCCTTCTAGGGGACCTCTTCTTTCACCGTTAGGTGAGGTCATAAGAATGAACCCTTCAGGGTACCTGGATCCTCGGATTGTCCGATGTCAGGTACCCCGTGTGTCTCAACCTGTCCTGACTCGTGTGTGCGCGTATTTCCTTAGATACTCACCACCATTCGTAAAAAGGGTAAAATATTATCAGTAACTGCACGACCCCCGTGTGTAGTAGAACCCAGAGGGTTGAGAAAGGTCCTTCCACGATAAAAGAGTAAAATGTCAGTTCCTTTGACTCAGAGTCTTTTAATTCACTACACGGTTCTGACGGTTCATCCCTCACCGTCTCGACCCCAAATTTCGGTCCCGGAACACAAAAGACGGGACACGAAGACGGGGAGGTCGTGTCTCACCTCAGTGTCCTCGTCGCTGCCCACACCTTCGAGATGACCCCTTCGGTCACACCGAGAAGAGTATTTGTATGTTGGTCTGATTCGTCGACTTCTGAGACCAACGGAAATCTTCGTGTACCTTCCTTGTCGGGTAGATTTTTCTCAGACTCCTGATCACAATGGTCGTAGGGCCTATGAGTACTTTCTTGGGGGTTTGTCGGTATCAACACCTCGTCCCGTCCTCGGGTCCACGAACGGCCCACGCACTGTTGTTTCATGGGGTCGAGGAGGTGGACGGAGTCCGACGAGGGGAGGAGGGGTCCGTCACTCGCGACAAAGGATCCGTCCGACGGACATTGGAAGCGACTGACACGTGACTGTACCTACTGGCGACTAGCCGAAGGGTCAAAGAGTCCGTCTTTCCTACTGAAGGACCGTCTCGGGAGTCCTTCACGGGGGGCGGTCGGGGTCCTTTGTTTTATTTGTCTCGGGAAGGATAAGGGGATAAAACTGTAGGAGAAAGACTGGTGGGGAAGGGGAGTTCTGTCTGTCATCTTTAAACCTAAGTCGTGAAAAGGAAATTGAGAAATAACGGCAATTATAATTGACCCCTAAGAAGAACCTCCGGTGTCCGAAGAGAGGGAGGGACGAAGGAGCGAATAATAGAGACCACAAGTCACACACGTACGGGTGTGAGTCAACGAGTCAGTACGAACTGAGAAACGCTGAAGCACCTGACATCGGGTGGTCCGAGGAGACAGGCACCCTAAGAGGCCCGTTCTTAGGACCTCACCTAACGGTAAAGGAGAAGATCCCCTAGAAGGGCTGGGTCCCTAGCTTGACCATAGAGGAAAAGGAGGACGTAACCGTCCTCCTGAGAATTGGTGGTCGTGGTGGACCCTTCGGCAGACCACAAGTCGACTCAAGGATCATCGGCAGGAGGGGTCCTGAGAAGGACGGGGTGCAGAGACGACTGAGTCACATACCAGGGTGGTAGACGTGTCACAACAACGGGAGTAGTACTGAGATCCGTACAGACTACCAACTTCTTGTAACAGTGACATCATGTACACACAGGACGAAACACGTAAAAATAGTAGACAGTTACTATTATTCCTAGTAAGTATACGAGACAACTTTTCCCACGAAAGACCCTACGAAAAGGAAAAGAGACTGGTTGAGTTTTCTTAAGAAAGTGTGAGCGGGCATACAGTCGACAAGGAAAGTACGGTGAAACCCCTCGACAGACTCCACATCGAGGGACCCTTTGTCCATCTCTAAACATACGTCTACCAAATAACCCACCACGAAACCCTTCACCGTGGATTACTAGGATATTCCTTAACTCCTCGACCCTACCGACAGCCCTCCCCACCGGAGAACCCGTCCCACCGAGGGAAATCGGTTCCTGTCACCTGTCATTGACCCCTCCCTGAGTCGACACTCGTAGGTGTCGGTTGTGAGGACCGTCGCCTCCCACCCCTCCATCCACCCCACCACCCACTCTCGAAGTCGGTCATCATCTCTAGACCCGTCTTAATATCGTTAGGAGACGAAGACAGCCCAGTGGCGTGGGACTGGAGGAGTTCACGACTGCAGAAAAAACATCTTTAATAGAACCGTTTTACTCCTCAGAAAAGTTGATTTTTATGGATAGAAGAAAATGGAATTTGACGTAATACTTGACCTTCAGAAACATTACTTGTTATCTTTGTTCAGTCGTATTAATACCCCCTTCTAGACCAAAGGTAAAAGAGGAAATATTGATCGTAACAGTGGTAGGATTAAAACCGGAATTGATGGAGAGAACCCTAAGTACCTGACCGAACAGGGGGATGGTGGAAGAAATTTTTTTTAAAAAAAAACGTCAAAATAACTCTATATTAACTGTGTGTATATGTGTAAATTTTACATGTCAAAATCAAGACTGTATACGTGTGTGGATTCTTTGGTAATTCTCTCAACTGTAAAGGTAGTGACGGTCGGGATTTAAATAGTACGGGGAAACAAAACAAGACAAATATAAATGAATAAACTGACACGACCTAGAATCAACGTCGTCCGTTCCAGAAATCCACGTCGTGTATCCTAGATCAAGGGACTCGTCCCTAGTTTGAGCCCGGGGGACGTAACCCTCGTGTCTCAGAATCGGTGACCTGGCGGTTCCTTCAGGGACAGGACGGGGAAACATTAAGAGGGAAACCAGAGGGAGTACCAAGACGATTGAGCTTCGTTGGTGACTAGACGAATAGAGATCCAAAGACAAGACATCAAAATATATTTACCTTAGTACATCCCAAAAAGTAATTATAACGAAAAAACTCATTTCTGAGACCCAAGAAAGTGAACCGTATTAATAAAACTCTAAGTAAGTACAACAATATAGATAGTTCATAAAAAATAACAACTCATCATAAAGTAACGTATCTATATGGTGTTCAACAAAAGGGTAACTGGTTCAACACACACACACCAACACACCAAATCAGTACAGGTCGAGAAACGCTTGGATACCTGACATCGGGCGGTCCGAGGAGACTGGTACCTTAAGAGGTCCGTTCTTATGACCGTACCCATCAGTAAAGGAGGAGGTCCCCTAGAAGGGCTGGATCCCCAGTTTGACCCAGAGGGCGTAACGTCCGTCTAAGAAATGGTAGACTCGGTGATTCCTTCGGATCAATTATCTGTAAATTTAACAAAGAAGAAATCTGATGATGAATATTTCCACGACACTTGTGCACATACGTTCAGTAATACACTTTAGGTCGCAGTGAACCCGTGAAATCCGCACCTTACCGACCTAGTGTACCCTCCCGATACAAATTGAATTGACGGTTTGACAAAAGGTCTCACAATCATGGTAAAATATTAGAGTGACCGATATCTTCTCAATGTAAACAAGGTATAGTAGTTGTGAATCATCACCCTCAGAAAATTTAAAAATAGTCAGACCATTCAGACAGAACTAGAGTAACACCAAAGTTGACAGTAAAGGAATCGGGGTTCCAGTGATGTAAAAAAAAGAGTATACAAAAGAAAATTTTCAATATACAAAAAGTCGAAAATGTGAATCCAGAAACTATGTAAACTCAATTAAACTAAATACCATAATCCACTCCCAAATTAAAAAAATTATACACCTAAGGAAAACAAGGTCGTGACAAACAACTTTTCTAAAAAGAAATGGATAACTTGGAAATACTTTTTTACTTAACTGATACATACACACCCAGATGAAGACTTACATAAGACAGAATGACTAGAAATGTAAATTTGCGACTATGGTGTGAAGTCTAATGACATTGACATACAACATGACTTTAGTCCATCACACTCAGGAAGTTGAAACCAATAAAGGAAAAAAGTCTAACAAAACCGATAAGATCAAGGAAATAAAAAGAGGTAATCAAAGTCTTAGTCGAATAACGGGACCGGTCTTGGAGGTCAAGTTACGACTGATCTTGTTACTCACGTCGTTCTCCAGGATTGGAATCCCTCATGCGAACGTCAGAAAAAAAAAATGGTGATTTACATCAAATTCGACATTTAAAAAGTATCTACGAAGTAGTCCTACTTCTTCAAAAGAAAATAAGGATCAAACGATTCCCAAGAAAAGTGACCAACCAACCAACCAACCAAATCAGTGATTCAGCACAGGATGAGAACGCTGGGGTACCTGACATTGGACGGTCTGAGGAGACGGGTACCCTAAGAGGTCCGTTCTTACGACCTCACCCAACGGTAAAGGAAGAGGTATTTACCTACATTTAAAACAGTTTGTTAAAAAGGGGGAAGCAGATAATTACTAGTATATCAAAAAGATGGAATGAGACATCTGTAGTGGAACCGTCATATTATGTAGTAAAGTTGACTTCTAAGGTGGATTAAAGAAAACGGGATTTAGTGTATTACTTTACCTTAAAAAGAATGACATTTCGGTCCTTATTCATTGTTTTACTAATTCTGGATCGAAGGCAAAAGAGGAAACCAATGGTAACAGTCGTAGAATTAAAACCGGAATTATTGTAGATTAAACATACCCATCTGATCGAAGAACTTGAAAAAGGGTGGGTCAGAGAGAGGGAAGGACAGAACTAGTCTCTTTTTGGAAAGATTTCTTGTGGAAACCAGCACCACAATCAACGAGAGGATAGTCTGTGGTGGTGACCGAGGAATAATGGGAGTCCCATTCCGAGTAGATATCTACGCAAAGGGTGTCACGTAGAGACAGAATCCTTTCGGGTAAGGGTGGAAAGAACTAGGACAGACTTATACCAGTAAAGGGCATAGACACAGGAATATGGTATCCCGTGAATGGTGTGAAAAAGGGATATAGACAAATATAAAGTACAAAAGGGGTTCTAACATCTTCCGACTTCTATGTTGGATACAACGTAAATAAAAAAATAAAGGTATCACGGAGGGATTGTATCACGAAACTACTCGCGAAATGTACACAAATAACTTACTTATCTACCATTGTAACTCAAAGGTGTTTCTGTATAAATTATGATTTATTAGATAGAAATTATGTTTACCTCTTATAAAAGAATGACGGTGAAAGTATTTACGAGAAATTAAGACACTATTAGAGGGGACCATCAAGTCACAATTTCTTAGGCGGACGGTTACGTGTTCTGTGTGCAAGTCAGGGACCCAGTCTTTCTAGGGGACCTCGTCCTTCACCGTTGGGTGAGACCATAAGGACGGACCTCTAGGGTACCTGTCTCCTCGGACCACCTGATTCCAGGTACCCCAGGATTTCTCAAACTGTGTTAAATTACTGATTTGTTGTCCTTGTTAGGATATTATCGACCACACAGTTGTCCCAAAAAACAACAACAAAACCAAACCCCAAAAAAACGGTAACCATAAATCCTTTGGATCTCAGAACCTAGTCTCCAGAAATAAAATTTCCTATATTATAGAAGATTTTACACTGCCTAGGGTATTCATCTTAAAATGAATCTTCGTCGAAAAGTCAAACAACTCATAAGTATCAATGACTGTTAAATAAAATGTTAAATAATAGTCTCATTAGGTTAATAAGAAACCCCGTCTGTTTTTCTTCTTTCCTTGGGCTTGGTGTTATGTGTTTTTTTAAGGGAAGTGAGACTATGACTAACTGGGATTATCGGGAACAAAACTTAAAGTATTAAGATCTTCTCAATTTGAACTTTTACATAGAGATTTGTTACCTCGGAGACAAAAGGTAGTTTTCTGTCACTAACACAACTCGTAAAATTGACCAATAGTCTGGAGTCCGACGGCCAAACTTCTCACTTGAAACCGTTACCCTTGAACCGAGAGTTGACACAAAACGTCGACCGATCTTACACTTATTTGAAGAATAACTTTCTCTCTGTATAGAAGAGTTTCTTCCTCTACTTATTTCAGGAGTTGGAGGATTACAGGAGGAACGACAGACGGACGGGGCTCGGAGATGAATGGAAAAGACTCTCGTAGAAGTTCACAGTTTCTCCCTACAAAAGTCTTTGAGTCCTTTTATCGAGAAAACATTCTAAGTTGAACTCTCTAACTAAGAAACACTTTAGGGGCGTGGTTCCTCACACCAAAAGAAAGACTGAAGAGGAAGAAATTCCTGGACACACTTATGACGTTCGGAAACACGAAACACGCTGAGTTGACAAAGAGAAACTGAAAATAAGCCAGGGTAGAGACCAAGGCGTGTGTCACGGGCGCAGGAGCCCCCCGGGCCGCAGTGATCGAGTGCTGACCCGAGGGGGTGACGCCAAGAAGCCCCGTCATAAGGGACAATCAAAGGTCTCCGAGTGTGGACAGACATAGGAGAGCGAGGGTGGGGGACGAGAGCGAAGTGGGACCCCGAGCGGTAGAAGTGGTGTCAGAAACTCAAATTTACTCCATCACTCTTTCCGACATGTTCGGGATTGTAAGGCATCTCCCGAAAAAAAAAAAAAAAGAAAGGTGTAAGATAGTTACATCGTCTCTGTAAACTCCACAAAACCTTTGGAACAAATCCTAAATAAGAAAGTTCGTGACTTGGTAGGGAATTACTGGGCGGACGGACAGGAAGTCGGGGGTAGGGAGGGATGACACAATGTACAGGACGTAGACACAAAAGAATGGGAAAAGACGGACAACGACTGTACCATAAATGGGACAACAGACCACTACAGAAAATTAATTCCCTCAAGGATCTCCAGTCTCTCCTTGGTAAGTGGTAAGAAGAATAGAGTCCATAGAATGGGTTCATGGACTGTGTACCATCCATAAATTAGGTACAAACAGTCACCTGGTCAGGTATGTAAATTTTGATCAAATTGATGACTGGAGTGGAATACACGTACCGATTACTACACAAGGTCGTCGGTGTTGTCACTTGGAATAGACTTTTTATATTAATACAAATAATTTAGTATATCGTAAGAATGCTACTTTTTAAAACCGCCTATAAAAATTCACAATATGTAGAATAAATGCTTTTGACTAATTTGGATTTTTCTTTCGAAGGAGGTGACACCGAGAAGTAAAAATGGGTTTAAAATTAAATAAAAAATTGGACTGAAAGTTTTACAAATACCATACTTCTACTTGAAAAAATATATGTGAACTCAAGGTGTCCGTACGACACATAAAAGAGTAAATTTCTGGGAATAACCCTCTCCCCTCTCCTTAGATACCCCAAAAAAAAAAAATTGAATAATTATCATTGACTATTCGTATACACGGATAAATATCTTTAAAATTTTTGTAAAATAGAGAGTCTCTATGAGTCATCTAGTATGAAAATAAGAAGGAAACCATTCAATATACACTAAACAGGTTGAAATGATGTACATTGACCCTCATCCTTCCCCTGTCGATCATAGGATATCGAGAACCTCTCTTACCCGTAGAAATGGTAGATCCTGTTCAGTGTTAAAATCCTAGACACAGGAGAACTGAAATTTGTGTGTGAGAAAAAAAGGAGAATATGTGTTGTGTACGCGTATGTGTGTGTGTGTGTGTGTGTGTTAAGACGAAAGATAACAGGAACACTTGGTTTACAACACTTAACCCTATTTATTTATTTTAGATGTGATGACTCGGACGGAAGACTAAAGACCTACTCTTTTTTTGTGTATTATGTAAACCTCGGAGTTTACCTTCATTCGGGGTCCAACTAGTTAAACAGAATAGACAGAAACCTCTATCTTTACATAACTAATTCGGAAATGTCTCTCAATAACCCCATAACTCATTTCGATTTAAGGTCACCAGTACATACCTACACTCTCAACCTGATACTCCTTTCGACTCGTGGCTTCTTAACTACGAAAACTTGACACCACAACCTCTTCTGAGAACTCTCAGGGAACCTGACGTTTCTCTAGGTTGGTCAGGTAAGATTTCCACTAGTCAGGACCCTAAAGAAACCTTCCTTACTACGATTTCGACTTCGAGGTCATGAAACCTGTGGAGTACGATTCTCAACTGAATAACCTTTTCTGAGACTTCGACCCTCCTTAACCCCCGTCCTCCTCTTCCCCTACTGTCTCCTACTCTACCGACCTACCGTAGTGACTGAGTTACCTGTGCTCAGACTCACTTGAGGCCCTCAACCACTACCTGTCCCTCCGGACCGCACGACGCTAAGTACCCCAACGATTCTCAGCCTGTGCTGACTCGTTGACTTGACTTTACTTTAACAAATTGTACCTCATTCACCTCTTCCTTTTACTCTATTTCCACGATTATAAAATTTTTTGTGAAACGTATAAATAGAGTAAATTAGAAATTTTGTTGGAAACGTCGTCGACAACAAGGGTAAAAGGTCTTCTTTTTGAGTCTGTGTTTGTCCTATCCATTAAACGGACTTTAGTGCACCAGTCACCGTCTCCACCCCAAGTTGAGTCGTAGAGGGACCCACTTTTTGGACAAGAAGGTAATATGGTCTAACGGACTCCTAATACCAACCGTCGATAGATATCACACAATTCTGAAATAGTCTTTCATGTGTCTTTCCTACGGAATTAGTCAATCACTACACACGGGGTCCCGAACTCCTCTGACTCCCACTTGGTATGCGTCTCCTAAACTGTAATATACAATAGAGAAATTTGAATGTCAGAGAGACAGAAACTTTTTTTCTTCTACGGAATAGTGAAACATTTCTAACTAAACCAAATATGAGAAGGTGTACTGCAATTTCTCTTGGACAGGGAGTTTCTGAAGCAGAACTGTCGATGGTAGGGTCGTAAATAAATTTTATTGTACTTAGATCGAAACACAGCGGTAAAGGTCGTCACCACGACGTCAATTGACGTACTTATGTAAACCCCTAAAAAGTGACCAGAGGAAGACTCGGGATTCGATACAGTTACTGGTAAGAAAGGGTATTTACTTATACTCTCTTTAAGACAAAAGAAGTAACAGTTGGTAAAAACAATATATTCTGTAAAGTGTAAGAAAAGTCATATAATGTTTGTGTAGACGAACGATCGTGTCTGGTACTGTATCTAGTACAGACTTACTAGATATTTTAAAACGTTTTTTTAAAAAGGACATAATAAAACAACTAGTTCCACACGAAACTCTCATCGAGGTTTAATATACAGGGGGGGGGGGTAGGGGGCGGATCCTTTTTTCCTCCATCACGATATATAAAGATAATCCTTCTTCAGAATCATCCAGTTGTATAATCACAGTGTCCTTTAAATTGCATAAACGAACAACAAATAAATTAACGAAAAGGTCTTTTTGAAAAGAACCTGGTCGTTAAAAAATTTTAAAAGAAGAAACGAAATAAAACTACCTTAAACGGGAATAGAAAGAGTAATTTTTCTCTTTTTGTTATAAGTGACAATCATCTCTGTTAAACAACGGTACCTTTCTAAAAAGTTTGACGTGTCTACATCTGAATTTGGGGTCGAGACGACGAAAAATTAAACACCCCTGGACTTCGTTCAGTGCATGGGAGAACCTAGGAATCCCAAAAAATTTGAGATTTTACTCGTATCCTTAATGGAAGTTCCCATAAATTTTCTCATTTACTTTTTTTTTTTCATTCACTCCACTGGATACGGGTTTATAGTTCTTATAATCATGAAAAAGGAGGAAGGGAAGGTGGAAGAAAGATTTATAAACTGAGGATACATGTCGACCGTCTCCTTGGTCTCTAGTTTAACGGTTATAGACAACCTAGTACCTTTTTCGTTCACTCAAGGTCTTTTTGTAGATAAAGACGAAATAACTGATACGGTTTCGGAAACTGACACACCTAGTGTTATTTGACACCTTTTAAGACTTTCTCTACCCTTATGGTTTGGTGGATTGGACGGAGAACTCTTCAGACATACGTTCAGTCCTTCGTTGTCAATCTTGACCTGTACCTTGTTGTCTGACCAAGGTTTGTCCCTTTCTTCATGCAGTTCCGACATATAACAGTGGGACGAATAAATTGAATATACGTCTCATGTAGTACTCTTTGCGACCTGACCTTCTTTGTGTTCGACCTTAGTTCTAACGGTCCTTTTTATAGTTAGTGGAGTCTATACGTCTACTGTGGTGGGAATACCGTCTTTCACTTCTCCTTGACTTTTCGGAGAACTACTTTCACTTTCTCCTCTCACTTTTTCAACCGAATTTCGAGTTGTAACTCTTTTGTTTCTAGTACCGTAGACCAGGGTAGTGAAGTACCCTTTATCTACCCTTTGTCATCTTTGTCACAGTCTGAAATAAAAAAACCCGAGGTTTTAGTGACGTCTACCACTAACGTCGGTACTTTAATTTTCTGCGAATGAGGAACCTTCTTTTCAATACTCGTTGGATCTATCGTATAAGTTTTCGTCTCTGTAATGAAACGGTTGATTCCAGGCAGATCAGTTCCGATACCAAAAAGGACACCAGTACATACCTACACTCTCAACCTGATACTTCTTCCGACTCGTGGCTTCTTAACTACAAAAACTTGACACCACAACCTCTTCTGAGAACTCTCAGGGAACCTGACGTTCCTCTAGGTTGGTCAAGTAAGACTTCCTCTAGTCGGGACCCTAAAGAAACCTTCCTTACTACGATTTCGACTTCGAGGTCATGAAACCGGTGGAGTACTCTTCTCAACTGAGTGACCTTTTCTGAGACTACGACCCTCCCTAACCCCCGTCCTCCTCTTCCCCTACTGGCCGTAGTGCCTGAGCTACCTGCACTCAAACTCACTGGAGACCCTCTACCACTACCCGTCCCTCCGGACCGCACGACGCTAAGTACCCCAGTGTTTCTCAGCCTGTGCTGACTCGCTGACTTGACTTGACTACATGTCGACAAACATTCCGAACTATTTATGGATGATTTAACCTGTTCAATTTTATATTGAAACTCTTTGTGGTGACTTTATATTTTAGTCTACCATCTTTTCTATTGAGAGGGTGAAAAAGAAAAAAAGTAAAAAAAATTTCTCCATGGACTTTGACTCAAGAGAAACTTAATTTTATTACTTGACGAGTACCTGTAAAGTCAAAGCATATTCCTTTTGGTTTTTTCATTTTGTTTCTTATCATCGTTTAAGTGAAAAAAAAAAGCTATTGATTATCAAACGAACTCGGACAAATAAATTTTAGTGAACTTTTACATGTCAGACTAATATTCAGTGACGGGATTTTCTTGAAACACAAGAGGTAGATTTCTTTAGTCTCCGGATCGGTTCTATCACCCGGAGAAATTTTTCTGGGGTCTGCCCTTGTACATGAAGTCTCAAACAATACCAACTCGGTGCCTAACACATTATACTGAAACTGTTCAATGACTACAGCAATCGGGGTAAACGTACTGTATCCTTACTAAGTATAAGAATCCGTTGGATCCAGACATTCCCTACCCTTGGTGATTTTTACCATACGATAAAGCGTTTGTCCGCTATACAAAACTTTTAAAACTATTATTATAAATTAATATCTGGTCCTCTAATTGGTCTTTAGAGAGAACTTATGGTCTTTTGAAACCAACAACTTCAAAAAATTATTTAACAAAGTACACAATCCTATGTATAAGGACGGGAACACCCCAATATCAGGTCTCCTCCTTCATATCTTTTATTTATCAATTTATTCATTTAACGGACCACACAGTCTACCACTATTCACGACACCTCTTTCCCCTCCCCTATTCCTCAAGGAAACCCGTTCGAACGACCACGTAAAACCCTATACTCCTAGTCAATTCTAGGGTGACTCTTCCATTTCAAACTCGACTCTACAGTTATTTCACTCTTCGTTCGGAGACCCTCTAACTCTTCCTCGGAAGGTCCGCTCCTCCCTTACTGGTCATGTTTCCAATATCTTGTACGGACCGGAAAGACCTCACATCCCTTGTCCCTACCTCTCAAGGTCTCTTCCTCGGCGTTCCTTTACGACGTAATCTTACCACCTACTCCGCTTAGAACTGAACGTGGGACTTAGCACACATAAAGGTTTTCTCTTCACTGTACTAGAATAAAAGACAAACTTTTCTAGTGAAATCTAAAGCACAAATTTTACTTGAGACATCTCGTTTCTGATCTCTCCCCTGGGAAAGGATGAAATGATTTATGTTAATATCACCATTGTCAGGTAACAAAGTCACTTCCCAGGAACATTTTATCCAATTCACCTAAAAATTTTTTAACGTCATGGAACACTAGTCAGACTTCGGTCACAAGTGGTCCGTAAACAAGTCCAAAAATATAACTGTAGACTTCTATAAGTACATTACTGTCTACCTCTAAACTTACACCGATCAACTCACACCGACTGACGTCCTGAAGGACCTTTCAAAGGAAAACTTACTTTAAAGTGGTCAAAGACTTTAAGTCTAAATAGTAGAGATTTTCACTTCACGATTTTTTATTTTAACTTCCATACAAATAAACCAAATCAGTCCCTTCTAAGGTGTTAAACATCTAATTTTCTCGAATAAAAAATTCAAGAAAATTTTTAATAAAACATTCGTCATACGTGTAATAAGTACTTGACGTCACCGTCTGTGAATGACCTAATATCGATACACACCCGGGACACGACCTATCCCTTCTATGTGTCTACTAACGTTATATCAAGAACAGAAACACCGCGAATCTGAAGAGTTCTCTTCTGTGTGTGCGAGTAAAGTTGGGTGTCACACCCGGAGTACCTCTAGGTTTACTTCCAATTACCCCTTTAGTGTGTCTACGTGATAGGTTTGACCCTTCTAGAATCCACTGTTTATTTGTAGATGAGATCACACTGTAAACATCTAAAAGTACATCGTTTCGTAATTCCATAAAAAGGGTTATATTTTTCGATAGTTTTTTGAACTAAGTAATACATCTACAATTGTAGTCGTCATTTCTTAGACTGGTGTCACGTCCTCTGTCTCCTCTGGGCCCAACCCAGGGACCCAGTCCTTCTAGGGGACCTCTTTCTTTACCGATGGGTGAGGTCATAAGAACGGACCTTTTGGGGTACCTGTCTCCTCGGGCCACCCGACGTCAGGTACCCCAGCGTTCTCTCGGACTGCGCTGAATCACTGATTTGTTGTCACTGTTGGACTAGTAATCGGTAGTAAGGGGTAGGACAAGGGAGGGTGGTCGCGATTTGTCGGTCATTAGATGAAAGACAGAAATATCTAAACGGATAAGACCTACGAAGTATATTTACCTTAGCATTTATAAACTGGAAAACACGGGAAAAAAAAAAAATTAAATGGATTACAAAAGTTTCACGGAGATACCACATCGTATATGGTCAGAAAGTAAGGAAAAATAAAGATTCATCATAAAGTGACATACGGACGCGTTGTAACATACATAGGTAAGTAGTCGACCACCTGTAAACCCAACAAAAGTGAAAAGCCAATAATACTTATTACGACGACATTTGTGAACTTCCGTGTTATAAAACAGTCCAGTGTAATAGTAGTCCTAATACTTGATGTCCGAGAATGGTGACAACCTTGCTCTCCGGCCTCCAGGAGTGGCAATGTGAGGGACCAAGTCGATTCCTCGTCCCGTAGTCCGGCGAACTGTGACCACTGTGGAGACCCGAAAAAGGAAGAACCAGTTAAGTGCAAGTAGTCCACCGACGAGTCCGGAGTTCGTCCTGTGGCGGAACTTGTCCTCGTGTCAGGTGTCGGACATTGAGACGGGCACCACCCCATAGAAGACATACACTGGAACTCGTTCCTGTCGCTCGTCCTCGTCTCAGTACCCGTAGTGTGTCGGACCGTCCCCAGGAAGTGAAGTGACCCGAAAAGACAGACACCACAAGAGAACCGTAGACCATTGAAAACAGTTTTGTTTCATCTACACGTGAACAAGGACGGGACGGAAGTGACAGGGGGGTGGGGGTGGGGGGTGAAGTAAGACTCTTTCTCTTTGGTATACCCTTGACTCTCGCTCGTATACCCACACTCCGTTTTGTATGTCCGTCTCTCTCTGCCCCGACGTCATGGGCAGACGAACAGAAACAATGAGCAGACGGCCGAAGAATTACACGAGAAAAAGCAGAGTAGTTAAAAGAAGAACCTTCGAACCGAACAAAAAAACCGGAGACGTACTGAATCAGAACTTACTCTGTACGCCATAATTTTTTGGGGGTCTGTACCAGAGATCCAACCGTGACGTAGAGGTAAGAGGTACCGAGTCACCCGCGACTCAGAACCTTTTCCGATTCACGTCACTGGTGACGCTTGGGGGCTCTCCTGTTTCTCTCACCGGTAGTCTTTGACGAGCGGTGTCGTTACTCCCATGTCAAAACCCCCACGTCCTCCTACGTCTTGTCAGAGACTCAGGGACAAACTCTAGAAGACTCGAATGGAAGAAAAGACTGGGACTTAAATACGATCCGTCTGTGTCCCGGACTCAAACGGGTTCACAGTGACACTTTACCAAGTCTTGTTCGAACCATCCCTACCCTACTCACCGTCGACGTTCTTTTGTGGGACCCACCCTCCACCCTCCCCCTAAGTCCTAACCCTCGAGCATATGTGGACACCACCTAAGTACAGTTACATACCGTTTTGGTTATGTCATAACATTTCATTTTATTTCATTTTTATTTTAATTGGTTTTTTTTTTTTTTCTTTCTTTCTTTTGTGGGACCGTGGGTCATGTCAGTGACACCGGGAACCCAAGGAAAAGTCTTTGAAACCTCTCGGGACCTTTCAGAAGACGAACGGGCAGGACGAGTCACGGTGGAGGGTGGGGGTACGAAGGGTCCGTGTGAAACAACAGAACTCGCTAGGGAGACGAATGAGGAGTAATGAGGGAAGAGTGAGGGGTCTTCTGAGAAGTAGTCTGCCGACGTAGGGTGCGAACGAGGATTAACACTTTAACAGAACATTCTAAACGTCCGACCAAAAGTATCACTGGTAATTGACACTAACTAGCAGGAACAACTTACTGAACTGAAACACTCTTTGAAGTGACTCACAAATTATTCCATTTCACCCCAGGTCTCCTATAGTACTTTTTTATAACAAACACCAATCACTTCCACTCTCATAAATTAAGTGACAGGAAACCATTAATATCTCAAACGTTATCTTCCGACTACCCCGTTTAAGACAAGGAAACCGTCCGACATAGAATTCAACAAAAGAAAGAAAGTTATCGATAATGGAATAAAAATTTTTGTGTTGATACTTAAACTTAAGTCAGGATTTTTTCGTATGTGGTGTGGGATGATATCCGACGTAGTTGTCTTGCGACTCAAATTGTTAAAGATTATAAATTCGAGGGAATAGGGGAGGGGTCAGAAAAAACAGGGACACACAGTCTAATTGTCACACAGACAAGTAGTCGAGTACTTTAACAGGGTAAATCGATTTTGTAAATGACTTCTTGTCCTTGGCGACAGAAGTAACATTCACTTTACGGAACGGGGTCCTTCCATTACATTTGTGTATATGAAATCCATCTGGTAGGAGGTCAAACAGTCTCTGTTCCACCCTAAAAAAAAAGTACTGGTCTTCCACCTCTAACGGTGAAGTCAGTTTTACACTGGGACCGTTCTGGATTTTAAATTACACCTCGTTAGACAAAGTAAAGTGAGTACGGTCTTTTTGTTTATGGTAGATAGGATTAGGAGACCGACGAAGGGGGGTTTTACAATGACGTATAAAGGTCTCTTTATTCAAAGACTTTGAAGTAACCCTTTTATTCAAAGAAAAATATTAAAATACATACACAAACAAAAACAGACACTATCCAGAGGTACCGACGTGTTCGAAAAGAAATCAACACCTCTCATTCCCGACGACTAACGCCACCGAAGAGAACACCTCGTCTCCGAGCTCCTGTGAGCCCGAAGCCATAAATACCACACACCGGAGTTGTCAGCCCCGAGGGCCCGAGCTCGTGTCCGAGTCGTCGACACCGTGTGTCCGAATCAACGACACACCGTACACTCTAGAAGGACCTAGTCCCTAACTTGGGCACAGAGGACGTAACCATCCGTCCAAGAAATGATGACTCGGTGGTCCCTTTGGGTTCCTTCATTCAAGACTAGTGACTTCAGATGAAACGTCCTATATATATAAAAAGGAGTACCTGTATCGATCATGTGTTTAATTCTCATGAACATACAAATTAAAAAGAGATTACATAACTACGACCAATTGAACACCACTCAAAATGACACAAGGAATCTTATGATCACTTCGAGCTACCTAGTAAATTTCGACCCTATCTTTGATTTTTTACGTCAAGTCGACCGTAAATAGGAACTTCGAAATTTGGGTACAGTAATCTAATAGACATCAATAAAATACTCCTAAATGACCACACGAAAGAAAGGTCTAAACTTTAAAGAAGGACACACTCAAAAAAAAAACCAACGAAAAACAAAACAAAAATGACAAATCCTCTCGGAACGATCTAAATAATCATTCTTTGTTACACAAAAAGACTACTAACAAAGTTTGTCCCGATAGTCAATTATTTCTTATTAATGAAAATAACTAATGGATCCCCGAAGGGACCATCGAGTCGAACATTTCTTAGACGGGAGTTACGTCCTTTGAGGTCAAGCTAAGGACCCAGTTCTTCTACTGGACCTCTTCCCTATTCGATGGGTGTGGTCATAAGAACCCGAAGGGACCACCGAGTCTGTCATTTCTTGGGTGGACGTCGCACCCTCTGGACCAAAGGTAGGGTCTCAACCCTTCTATGTGATCTCCTCGCGTACCCGTTGGGTAAGGTTATAAGAACGGACTTCTTAGGGTACCTGTCTCCTCGAACCGTCCGATGTCAGGCACCCCAGCGTTTCTCAATCTATACTGGCTCGCCGATTCGTGTGTGTGTGTAACTAATGGATTTGACACAACCTGTACTTTATCCTATTATACGTAGTAAAAGAGAGGAAAATTTCTACTTCTTTTATCACAAGTCTCCCAATTCATCCAAGGAGTTTCCATTATAACACCATTTCTGTCTAAAACTTGGATCCAAATACTATATAGTTTCGGGTGTGTGTCCGGATGAGTGAGAACTTTGAGGTATGATGTGGAAAAATTGTTGAGTACAGGACTACTGACACGGAACCGTAATACGACTTTACTGGTTTTGGGGAGACTTCAAGTATGCCTGAGTTACACGTAGGTGTAGAAACTTGTAGACTACTTTTAAGAATGTACCACGAAAAAAATTTGTGAAGTATATTATCCTTTACGGAAGTATAGAACCAGATAATCACCTTAGTCAAATTCCGTTGTGACTATTCTGTCCTTTTACTATGTTTATAAGATTTAGGAGTTGACTTTAAGGATCTCCAATCGTAATTTTAAGAGAGTGAAACAGGAAGGGAGGTTGGAGGGGAGCCCGGTCCTAAAGGGAGACCCCTAAGACCTCACAACAAGGAATTATGAAGGGTAGGAGAATGAAAGAAGAGGAACGGATGGTAAGGATTGACCGAGATTCGAAGAGAAAGTGGACATGAGAAAGGAAGGTCACAGAAGGAACCGGAGGGACGGGACAGACTGTGGAGCGGTCAGTAAAACGGTGGTCTCACTAGAAAAAGTACACAGACAGGACTACTTTCCGGAAGAGACCAAGAGAAAACGAGAGAGTCAGAGGATTAGAGGATATCGTGAGTCATTAGGTCCATCCGACTTATTACCAGAAGGTTTTTATAGGTGTAGTGGTCTCGGGCACTCACAAGGGGTTATACCATTTTTCCTGAGACGTCTACACTGATTCAATTCCTAGAACTTTTCCCTTTCCAATAGGACCTAATAGGTCTACCTGAGTGACACTCTAGTCGCTCACTTTAGTGTTCTCCCTTCGTTCTCCCAATTGACCTCTCTCGTACCGTTACACGGTTGTCTTCGTCTCTACCCTCGTGCAAAGGTCACGTCCAGGTCCCTTACGACTCTTACAACCGTCGGAGATCTTCGACCTTCTCCGTACCCTACCTCTGAGGACATCTCGAAGATCTTCCTCGATCGGGAGGGTTGTGGAACTACAATCGAGGATTTCTGACAAAACCTGAAGATTGGAGATCCTGTCATCATCTTATTTCGGCAAGAGGATCCGGTAACGTAAACACCATCAAACAATGTCGTCGTTATCCCATATACATATTTAAGAAACCATTGGTATCTTAATGAGTAACAGACACTCAGACAAAAGATTTATTCAAGTAGACATGGAAAAAAACCTCTAAAGTGTATGTTCATTATAGTATGTTATAAACAGAAACTGAATGAATTATACAGTTTGAATAATCATACCATTTAAATCATACTATTAGAGACCCAGGTAGGCACAACGATGTCTACCGTCTTAAAGTAAGAAAACTACTGACTCATTATAAGGTCATAAAACAAGACACACCTTATAACCTTAAACATAGGTAAGTAGAGAGTTCCCTACAAATCCAACAAAGGTACAGAACCGATAACATTTATCACGGGGACACTCGTGACCTCACGTACATAGAAAAACAAAAAATTACCCCCATGTCAAAATTAGTGACAGCAATTCTTGTCACACAGGGGATTTTCATGTCAAGGACGTAAGAAAGTAAGAAAGGGTAGTGAAGGGAAACATATCAGTGTGACCCACAGGTATGACCGGTACCAAAATCATAGACTAATAATGAATCTATGATTATGACACATAAACACATATACTTGTGTGTGTATGAATGTTAGACTCGAAAAATTCAAGATCAACTTCTGCTGGAAATGGGATTTTGTGGTACATACAGAATTTGTCAATGGTTGGACAATAGTGAAAAGAGGAACTGGATACGAAACAACTAACCCTCATTCTTTGACCGACTTAGAGATTAGGAACAATATGAGAATTTTCATGAGACATCTTGAAATGACAGGGTGTACCGTCGGTGATCGGTATACACCGATTAGTTGGGAGTCTTCCACCGATCAAGAATAACGTCACACGATAGTCCAATTTTATGTGTGTACTAAAACTCTAAATTATGTTCTTTAAAGTTTTATAGAGTAATAATTGAAAATATAACTAATGTATAACTTTAACATTATATAACTATACAACCCAATTTATGTTATATAAAATTTTAATTGAAGTAGACAATGAAAATAAAAGAAGTTACATCGGTGGTCTTTTAAATTTTAGTGTACACACCGGATGTAAACATCAAGTAAAAGACAAAAATGAACGAATGAAAGACTCACACGAACAGACGTCAACTCGTATAGTAAACCGACACTACGGAACCCCTCTCTTATTCTTACACCCCCTCCTTATATAAGTGACTATTGGTTTCTGGTCACAGATCGAGTATATTACAAATTGATGTGTCCTTGGTGATCAATTTTCCCTTCTGACATCTACTGCGAAAAGTCATCTAATTACTCAAGAAAATTTACACTGACAATAGATAAAATCTTGAAATAACGTATGAAAAGGAGAAAAGTCCTAAAAGGGTCTTACCTTTTAAATTCTATCACAGTAGGGAAAATCTCGTCCTCCATTAAAAAGTCCTAGTAACCCCTCTCTAAAATTACTTTTGGTAGAAATTTTATCATCATAAATCATAAACTTTCTCAATATTTGGAATCTTTTTTTAAAAATTATGATAATGGACCACACGGATTTATATTATCGTGACCTTTTCTGTGTGGTCAAAACAAAATTAGTTGTCTAAACAGTCCTATCGAAGTTCTAATAAAAGAACAAAATAAACAAAATATTTCTTTTAGTATATTAATCTTTGTGGTTTTCAACGGTCTCGTTATCCTATATAAAACCATAATAAAAAAGGGGACCCCTCGACCATGTCCCCGACAACCTTCACCCTTTTCTCCTTCATTTTTTAAGACGATGTCGTCTTTAATTGTGTTGAAACATTTAGTTGACATGAAACTGTTTTATTTATTTTTCTCTTACGGTCCTTAGAGGAAAAGTATTTTAATTTTCGTACCTGAGCTCAGTCCATCGGATCTAAGTCTTGAGTCGAAACGGACGACCGGTTCACTGGTACCCGTTCAAGACTTGGAGAAAAACGGAGTCAAATGAGGAGACATTTTGACTCCATTATCCTGAATCGACCACCGTCTCGCCTAATCTTAGGTGGACGGTCACGTCCCTGCGTCCAAACTAAGGACCAGGCCCTTCTAAGACGTACGGAACCTCGTTGATACGGGTAAGTGGTGTGGTGACTTCGGGTTCGTGGACCTCAGACACGGGACATTGTCCTCTTCGGTGGTGTCACTCTTCGGACACGTGGTCTTACTTCCCGTCTGGGACGAACGGTGTTGGCCTCTTTCGGATGTGTCACGTTCCTCGGTCCCTCCGGGTCACGTCGGTCTTTATTTATCTAAAATTTTAACACCATTATTATTATGAATGATCTTAACCATACTCTTAATTTACTCAATTAAGTATATTTTATCTAATTACTAACTGTATTATAAGTGAGTTGGCGTAAAGTGATATACCGATACCCATTGACGAGTCAGTACAGGCTGAGAAACGTTGGGGTACCTGATATCGGGTTCTCCGAGGAGACAGGTACCCTAAAGAGTCCGTTCTCATGATCTCACCCAACGGTAATGGAAGAGGTTTATAAAGTGATATCATTATGTAATAATAATAATAATAATAATATCAACAGTAATGAAAATAATCTATAGAATGTATACTTATCTTTTAATTTAAAAGATTCGGCAAATAGTGAGTATGGAAGTAGGAAGACTGTCATCACACTCATAAAAGAACCGGAGGGTTTAGTGTCGTCTACCACGGACGTCGGTACTTTAATCTTCTGCGAACGAGGAACCATCTTTTCGATACTGGTTGGATCTGTCGTATAATTTTTCGTCTCTGTAATGAAATGGTTGCTTCCAAGTAGATCAGTTTCCATACCAAAAAGGTCATCAGTACAAACCTACACTCTCAACCTGGTAATCCTTTCGACTCACGGTTTCTTAACTACGAAAACTTCACACCATAACCTCTTCTGAGAACTCTCAGGGAACCTGACGTTCCTCTAGGTTGGTCAGGTAGGATTTCCTTGAGTCAGGACTTATAAGTCACCTTCCTGACTACGACTTCGACTTCGAGGTTATGAAACCGATGGACTACGTTGCTCGGTTGACTAACCTTTTCAGGGACTACGACCCGTTCCTCCTCTCTTCCCTTGTTGTCTACTTTACCAACTACCGTAGTGGTTGAGTTACCTGTACTCAAACTCACTTGAGGCCCTCAACCACTACCTGTCCCTCCGGACCGTACGACGTCAGGTACGTTAGTGTTTCTCAACCTGTGTTGACTCACTGACTTGACTTTACTTCTACCCATAAAAAAATATAGGACAAAAGTACTATTTCAGCGAACTGGGTCTTCTCCGACTCCGTGAACGGGTTCCAGTACCTCCTTAAATCACTGTTTTGACCCTAAGAGTAGGTCCAGTCACCTAACTAATGGTCAAGTAGAAAGGGTTATCGGACTATTCGTCCCGAAAATTTGGGGTCCCCTTCAATGTGACACTAATATGTGACTCCGAGACTTTGAGGGATCAATGAAACACTTAAAAGAGAAACTTTATTTGAGGTTCTTGTTGAGTGGTCACTAACGAACGTCTCCCGAACCCCCACAAAAATAAAATACATTTTAGGGTTGAGATTTATAAAGAGTCGTCTCCCAATAGAGACGGAATTTTACCACCACAGGAGTTGTGTGAATTGAAAAATTCTGAGTTGGGATTTGTAGAAATGATACATTAAAACATTTTAAAACATTTTACTCTTGGTAATAATAAAAGAGACGAGGGGATTATTCCTAAACCTAGTTGACTCAAATGAATCAACAAAAGTCTATTTCTTATACATTAGAGGAAATTGAAATATGATAATGTTCGCCTCTTTTATATCCTCAGTTTCTACCTAACTTCGGATCGGGACGTCTTATTCCTATAACCTTATATAAAACGTCCTGATAACATTCCTAATCTTCATTATATTATTTCTCCGGTCGGGAACCACGTACCCCTACTGGGTCTCCCTACAACACCCCTCCCTCCACCCTCCCCCCCCCAGTACAAACCCTAGCGTACATGTGGGCACCATCTAAGTACAGTTACATACCGCTTTGGTTGTGTCATAACATTTCATTTTATTTCTTTTTTATTTTAATTTTTTTATTATTTTTATTTATTTGATTAATTTTTTTTTTTTTTTTTCTCCGGTCGGGAAACCTCCCCTGGTCACTACCAACAATCTCTACGACAGTTTAAAAGTGGACACATGTCCACCTTGACATAACAGAAGATGTGGTTTTTTGCACACTTCTTTAGTGATCCCCAACCTTTTAGTTTTACTTGTATTGGATCTCGAAATGTATATCCTTCTATAAACCTTCTCATACGTTGTTCACGATCTTTGTAAATAGAGAACCCCTATCTTTTAATTCATCCAAAAATTTTAATGTAAAAGATTGTATGACGTCAAATACACAGACGAAAACAACATTATTAACAAAAATTCAATTTTCTTAGTAGACATATTAAATTACCTCTCTCCGTACCGTCAGTGAGGTCATCAGAACGGACCTCTAAGGGTATCTGTCTCCTCCGACCTCCCGAAATCAGGTATCCCAGCGTCTCTCAGTCTGTACTGACTTCGTTGAATCTTGTGTCGTGCAGATAAAAATTTTTCGTGCTTTCATTAAAACGGTATAATTGTCCACATAAGTGTTCTACCCATTAAAGAGAGGAAGAAAGATGAAAATATTAGAACATTTTACTCATACAGAATGTACTTACTACCTCTTTTATTTTCACCCAAAAATTATCCGTACTAGTGGTGGGGGTTTTACCTCATATGTCACACAATCTTGAGTGTTTTTATACGTAAGAACTCTTTGTACACTTCTACAAAACACTGGTTGTCAACATTATTATTATAGTTATAAGTATCCATGGTAAACACCTCTCAAAAGATACCCTTCGAGAAAAAAAGGTACGTAATCGATGAAATTAAAAGTAGTGTTGGGATACTTTAACCTAAATTAACTCTTTATTCTAATACATTTAATGGATTCCAGTCCTGAGTCTTAACTTGAACGGAAAGTTTCCCTTTTGTTTAGTATCATCGTACTAGTATCATTGTCTCCTTTAAAAGTGAATACGAGTCACCCTCTTTATTTCGAAAGACGATTTAAATACTGGTTCAAACATAACCTGGTTAAGAAGAGTCGTCGATCGACAGTACACTTGAAATGGTATATGATTTAAAAAAAAGAACTAAAAGAGAATTAACCCGTTAAACTCTAAAATCTCTTCACCCATCCTACAACTGACTTATAGAAAATGAACTAAATTCGAATTCCCTCTCGTAACGTCTTGTTCCAATGTCTATAATTACTTTCCAAACAATTCACTTTTTTCCACCACTATGACTTTAGACCTAAACATGTCTCTAAGTTCATGTCTCCAATACCCACTCATTTAGACGAGGATAACATCATCCATTACTTGAACCGTCATCAGAAGGAAAATCGGAAACCAAAGGTCTCACTGATCTTTTTCTACCAAAAACTTTCTTCAAAGCATATTCATAAGTATTGGTAAAGGGGTATTGACAATTTGGAAAGAAAAGGAAATTCATAACTAAAGAGTACTCAACAGAATGTGTGACTTGAAAAATTAACCAACTGAAACGGGACAGAGAATTCACACGAATGAGTATGTGTCATAGACACCTTCAAACTATAAATTAAACTTTTCATAAAGACACTCAAGAAACGTCTCCCCCATCCCACGGGGTCAAATAAGTAGAAATATATTTTCGTCGATCGTACTCAGTATAACAACCGTAAACTATACAAAAAACAACTTGGTCACCTCCCCGAAGAACAAAGTCAAGCTCCTCTGAAGAGATTTCCAACCTCAACGGGTTGTCATCGTGTCTGAGAAGAACCCTTTCTCTATCATTCAAGACCTGTCCGAACCTAAGCCCCCCTCAAACTAGTGATCTGAGTCACTAAAGATTCGAACAACATGTAAACTCTAAGACACTAAGAAGAAAAACAGATTGTGTACAGGTTTCTCCTCTCTTTGTTTTATATTCACCCTTAGTGTATAACAGGTCATCTCGGCAACTATCGTCACTACCAATTACCCTAAACATGGTCGTAACCCTCGTTAACACGAAAAGAGACTAAGGGTCTCAGTCGTACCTGTCAAGAGTATAACTCTTTGACAGGGTTATTCTAATCTGAAGTCTGGTAGGAGGTCTAAATCCGACTCGGGGTCCTCTCTTAAAAGAGTTAAGACTCTTACTCATACTCTCAAAATCTTCTTTAGGGTGAAGTGTAGGTTCAATGTTTTTCGGTCCTTTTTTATAATAAGTGATTTATACGGTGGAATTTACTAAAACTAACCAAAAGGTGTATAGTAAATGTAACAACTGACTGAGTACTCCCGGGTTTTCAATAGCAATTAGACTTAGAACAAAGAGAAGTTAAAGACCGTTGACCTCTTCCATAATTAAAGTAGATGTTTCGAATCTTAAAGACAGTCACTAGTGTCTTACCATAAGGTCTCCGTTTTAGGCCGTGTTCCTACCTAAAAGTTACCAAATCTGTCTCAAAATAAAACAAAATTAATCAACGACTATAAAATTTTAAACCACTAAGATGGGGGTTTAGTCTAAAGACCGAAGAGAGATTTTTCCAGTCTAAACCGTATATTGACGTAGTCCGTACGATATGTCGTCAGTAATGGACCTCAGACCACCGACCTACTCCATACATAAGGACGAATTCGTTAGGAACAGAAAGGAACCATAATGTACGGGTCGAACTAAGTGAGTAAATACCCTGAGCAGACCGGAGACTTCCACTATTCAAACACTGGGAAGGCGACATTCATTACGAGTACGTGTCCAGACTCCTGACATTCATCGATAATAAAGTTGGAGTCCCTCCCTGACGTCTTATTAGACTTCACAAAGTAACCCAAGCCCGTCTCACGAGACGGAGACCCTCCTAGGGCCGGTCGGTTGGGACATTGGCCTCCCTTCTTCTTTATTACATAAGTAGGACATGACTTGACGACCGCAAGTCCTCTCGGTGTCCGATCCGTTGCCCCGGACTTCACGGGACGTCTGACCCCGAACAGATTCGAGTCCCGCTGAACCGTGGACACGGTCTCTGCCTAAGTCACCTCACCGTCTGCCGAGACACGGTACGTAAGTCTGTCGAAAGACTTACGGCCGTCGGTTCTCTTGTAGTCGACACGGACACTCATCACACCCAAGCGCGGTCTTTGTAGATTTGAAGTTTCCTTTTATTTTAACATGACACCCAGCTACGCCTTTCGAATACCAGAATGACTTAGCCCGAGTACAAATGTCTCTTCCTTCTACCATGTTTCTTAAGACTCCCTGAGATGGTCGAAAAGTCCTAAAAGGTAATTTACAAGTAGACTAGTAAGTCATTTGTGTACATTTTACGAATAGTGGTCTGCGACATAGTCCCTCAGTGTTACCCTGATGTCTTATTTTACGTTGCATCGAACATAGTAGAAGTCGAGAGACGTCACTTTCTTTCACTTCAGTGAGTCTGAGAAAAGCTGGGGTACCTCGGGTGGTCCGAGGAGGTAGGTACACCTAAAAAGTCCGTTCTTATGACCTCACCCCACGGTAAAAAGACTATAGTCGAGAGACATCGGAACTCCGGTCTTAATCCTACCACTGTCACCATTGTTCCCCGAAGGGTCCACCGCGTCACCGTTTCTTAGGTGGACGGTTTCGTTCTCTGAGCTCTCTACGTCTAAGGTAGGGACCCAGTCCTTTAGGGAGACCTCTTCCTTTACCGTTGGGTGAGGTCATAAGGACGGACCTTTTAAGGTACCTCTCCTCGGACCACTCTCGATGTCAGGTACCCCAGTGTGTCTCAGCCTGTGCTGACTCGCTGACTCGCTGACTCGCGTGTGTGTAAGTATTGGTTGACACTAAAGTGAACCCAAAGATTTTCCGGATTTCCCCACACAAAACCCCACCCTCCCCTGGAATGTTTAGACTCCGTTGTATATGAAACCAAGAGTATTCCTTTCTTAAAACGAAACAAACTGGAACTTTAAAACAAGAATACGACCGGGTACTGTCTTAAGACTATAGACCGTAATTATTTTCGTCTATATGAGAAGTTTTTAGACTCTCGGACTTCTGTCCGAACTCCTCTGGTTTCGGCAGAGGTTCAAGGAGACCACGGGTTCAGACTAAACACTTAGGCTGTCGGAAACCGTGAACAAAGTAAAAGAAGTGGACGAGGGAACGGAGGGAGTGGATGGAACGAGGAAAGAGAGAATAAAAATTGTAAAAAATTATACTTGGTAAAAATTTCAGGAATAGTTTAACAATGTTATAACGAAAATACAAAATAAAACAAAAAACCGGAATTCCGTACGTCCGAGGATCGAGGGACTGGTCCCTAGTTTGGGTGTGATGGTCGTAACATTCCGCTTCAGCATTGGTAACCTGCAGGTCCCGCCAGGGGAAACGAGGAGAGGATAGAGAGAAGAGACGAACTAAGAAAAGAGAAAACAAAAGAGTCATTCGACAAAGGGGAATGGGAAGAGGATGAGGGTGGACGGAAGAAAGGGAGTCGGGAAGACAAAAGTGGAAAATCATGAAGGTGAAGAATGGCTTTGGGACCCCTTTGAATTGTCTTCCCCCCTATGTGTCACACTCGTTCCTAGACCCTTCCTTCAAAGTTAGTTTTCGTTGTACATCTAACATCTACGCACTACTCCCCCTTCCATCCGTCTTTGATCGACTAGGACCCACAACTTCCCGTCCTAAATCTCGATAAGCACGTAGGCTAGAACAAATTTTTACTTAGAGAAGGTCCAATCTCGTCGATTTTTTCTCACCTACACCGTCTCCGTCATTTCGATCATAACACAAACTTTAGGACATTTCTTGAATATTATCCCGAAGGACCACCGAGTCGATCATTTCTTGGGCGGACAGTTACGTGCTCTGTGTCCAAACTACGGACCCAACCCTTCTAGGGGACCTCTTCCTTTACCGCTGGACGAGGTCATAAGAACAGACCTTTTAAGGTACCTGTCTCCTCGGACCACTCGATGTCAGGTACCCTAGCGTTTCTCAGTCTGTGTTGACTGGTGTGTGCACACCGGTTCACGAATGTCTCTCCTCATTCTACTCATTTACGATCGCAAAAATGGAAAAATTTGACGACGAAACATTTCTAAGTTACTATGTCATAGAAAATGTTCCATACGAAAAGTTTCATTTAACGTTCTGTCACCTGGTGTTTCATACATTCTTTCCATTTGATATCCACAAAATTTATTAAACGGTAAAATTCGATGAACGAGATCCGACGTGACTAAGACCGGCGTCACTCAGAAGTGACGACGCACGTCCAATGAGCGACCAACGCCACACGCCCGGAGAGTAATGCCACCGAAGAGACGAACGTCTCGTGTCCGAGATCCCGTGCACCCGAAGTCGTCAACACTGTTCACCCGAGTCCTCAACCCACTTGTCCGTATCAACGGGGTTCCGCAGAAGGACCTGGTGTGTAGACTAGACATAGGGGACATAACCAGGAAGAATTGGTGTCCTCGTGGTCCCTTCAGGTAAAATTTGATGAAATTAAGTCTTACTCTATACAGATCAATATCACTTTACTTTCCGTTAGAGTAGTGGAATACCATGAATATTTAGGAAGGCAAGGTATAGGAGTCATAAGATGATTTACGTCGACTATGATGGAAGAGAATAGATTTAATCATAATTTGTGAAAATTTTTCGAACAGTTTATAAAGTGTCTTTTACAAAAGACTATTAGTCAATATCTTATATAAAGTTGTCGATAGGAAAGATTCACACTAATTATACGTAAAAAAAGAAAAATATTTAATATGTCAACTAAATATTATAATCAAATCTACATGTTGTCACTAAGCTATAAAAATACGTAATGGTTTTTGAGTGGTGTTATCTATTCAGATCATGGGTAGACAGTGGTATGTTTCAATGATATTATAATAACTGTACAAGGGACACGACATGTAATGTAAGGGTCCACCCTCGCCTCCTATACGTGAATAAAAATTGAACAATTTATTTATTGAACTTCGTAAGAGTTATTACTCTCGACTCATTTCTATTGTGAGGAATAGTAATATCTTATAAATGAAAATTTAGAGGATTATTAACCAGGTCGGGGACAGATGGAATACTGGGACTTCATACATTGTTTGACGGTAAGACCATTTGAGGGACTTGAGAAGTCTATCAGTATGGGACCCCGGAAACGTGTCCGATGAGGAAAATGGGTTTTTCTCAGGCTTTACGTCATGAACCTACGTTAGAGTTTTTGCTGTCTTACTAGAGACAAGCAGAGGTTCCGTTTGGTAAGTTATAGTGTCAATAGGTTCAGATACGGGGTTGGTCATTGCGACTGCTTTGACTTCAACTTGCCAAAATACTTCTGGATGTTCTAGAAAATCTTGATTGTGGGTTTTTTCTACAGGAAAAGTAATATCCCCTGACCTTACGTTTTCATCCTTCAGTTCTTTGTAGACCTCATTGTCCGTTTAAACCGGAACCTTACGCCTTACTTCGTCCCGTTTCTGTCAAAACGGTTCTTTTACGTGACCAGTATCGTTTGTGGGAGAAGGTTGTTGTGTTCTCTTCTGAGATGTGTACCTGTAGTGGTCTACCAGTTATGGCTTTAGTCTAACTAATATAAGAAACGTCGGTCTCTACCTCTTCGAGACATGTCAGTTGTTTTTGTTCTGGCCCTCGACTGACACCGAGTCTAGTACTTGAGGAATAACGGTTTAAGTCTGAATTTAACTTCTTTCATCCCGTTTGGCGATCTGGTAAGTCCATACTGGATTTAGTTTAGGGAATACTAATAGGTCACCTTCACTCTTTATCTAAATTCCCAGATCTAGACTATCTATCTCACGGACTACTTGAAACCTTACTCCAAGCACTGTAACATGTCCTCTGTCCCTAGTTCTGGTAGGGGTACCTTTTCTTTACGTTTTTTCTTTTTACCGACAGACCCCTCCGGAATGTTTATCGACACTTTTCTTCTCTCCGCTTTTCATTTCCTCTTTTCCTTTCTATATTCGTAGACTTACGTCTCAAGGTTTCTTATCGTTCTTCTCTATTCTTTCGGAAGAAGTCGTTAGTTACGTTTCTTTATCTCCCTTCGTTGTCTTACCCTTTCTGATCTCTAGAGAAGTTCTTTTAATCTCTATGGTTCCCTTGTAAAGTACGTTTCTACCCGAGCTATTTCCTGTCTTTACCATACCTGGATTGTCTTCGTCTTCTATAATTCTTCTCCACCGTTCTTATGTGTCTTCTTGACATGTTTTTTCTAGAAGTGTTGGGTCTATTAGTACTACTACACTAGTGATTAGATCTCGGTCTGTAGAACCTTACACTTCAGTTCAGCCGGAATCTTTCGTAGTGATCTTTGTTTCGATCACCTCCACTACCTTAAGGTCAACTCGACAAAGTTTAGGACTTTCTACTACGACACTTTCACGATGTGAGTTATACGGTCGTTCAAACCTTTTGAGTCGTCACCGGTGTCCTGACCTTTTCCAGTCAAAAGTAAGGTTAAGGTTTCTTTCAGTTACGTTTTCTTACGAGTTTGAAGGCGTGTTAACGGGAGTAGAGTGTACGATCACTTCATTGCGAGTTTTAAGAGGTTCGGTCTGAAGTCGTTATGCACTTGGCACTTGAGGGACTACAAGTTCGACCAAAATCTTTTCCGTCTCCTTGGTCTNGTAGAACCTTACACTTCAGTTCAGCCGGAATCTTTCGTAGTGATCTTTGTTTCGATCACCTCCACTACCTTAAGGTCAACTCGACAAAGTTTAGGACTTTCTACTACGACACTTTCACGATGTGAGTTATACGGTCGTTCAAACCTTTTGAGTCGTCACCGGTGTCCTGACCTTTTCCAGTCAAAAGTAAGGTTAAGGTTTCTTTCAGTTACGTTTTCTTACGAGTTTGAAGGCGTGTTAACGGGAGTAGAGTGTACGATCACTTCATTGCGAGTTTTAAGAGGTTCGGTCCGAAGTCGTTATGCACTTGGCACTTGAGGGACTACAAGTTCGACCAAAATCTTTTCCGCCTCCTTGGTCTGTAGTTTAACGGTTGTAGACGACCTAGTAACTTTTTCGTTCTCTCAAGGTCTTTTTGTAGATAAAGACGAAATAACTGATACGGTTTCGGAAACTGACACACCCAGCGTTATTTGACACCTTTTAAGACTCTCTCTACCCTTATGGTCTGGTGGACTGGACGGAGAACTCTTTAGACATACGTCCAGTCCTTCGTTGTCAATCTTGACCTGTACCTTGTTGTCTGACCAAGGTTTATCCTTTTCCTCATGCAGTTCCGACATATAACAGTGGAACGAATAAATTGAAGATACGTCTCATGTAGTACTCTTTGCGACCTGACCTTCTTTGTGTTCGACCTTAGTTCTAACGGTCCTCTCTTTATAGTTAGTGGAGTCTATACGTCTACTGTGGTGGGAATACCGTCTTTCACTTCTCCCTGATTTTTCGGAGAACTACTTTCACTTTCTCCTCTCACTTTTTCAACCGAATTTCGAGTTGTAACTCTTTTGTTTCTAGTACCGTAGACCAGGGTAGTGAAGTACCGTTTATCTACCCCTTTGTTATCTTTGTCACAGTCTGAAATAAAAACCCCCGAGGTCTTAGTGACGTCTACCACTGACATCGGTACTTTAATTTTCTGCGAATGAGGAACCTTCTTTTCAATACTGGTTGGATCTATCGTATAAGTTTTCGTCTCGATAATGAAACGGCTGATTCCAGACAGATCAGTTCCGATACCAAAAAGGACACCAGTACATACCTACACTCTCAACCTGACACTTCTTCCGACTCACGGTTTCTTAACTACGTAAACTTGATACCACAATCTCTTCTGCGAACTCCCAGGGAACCTGACGTTCCTCTAGGTCGGTCAGGTAAGACTTCCTCTAGTTGGGACCCTAAAGAAACCTTCCTTACTACGATTTCGACTTCGAGGTCATGAAACCGGTGGAGTACGCTTCTTGACTGAGTAACTTTTCTGAAACTACGACCCTCCCTAACCCCCGTCCTCCTCTTCCCCTACTGGGTCCCATTCTACCGACCTACCGTAGTGTCTGAGCTACCTGCACTCAGACTCACTTGAGGCCCTCAACCACTACTGTCCCTCCGGACCGCACGACGCTAAGTACCGCAGCGTCTCTCAGCCTGTGCTGACTCGCTGACCTGACCTGACTTGACTGACTGGCGACAGTGTGTGTAGGAGTCGACTGCAGGAAGATGAATCGATGACGTGACCGAGGACACAGTATAGTCTCGGAGGGGACTCAGTGGACCCTCCTTAAACGACAAGGAAGGAGACAGGAGAGTCGTGACAGAAGTACGCAGGTACCATCCTAAATGTCTTGACGGAGTCGAAGGGTCCACTGTGTCACTATTTCTTAGGTGGACGGTCACGTCCTCTATCTTCTCTCTACCCAAGTCAGAGACCCAACCCTTCTAGGGGACCTCTTTATGTACCGTTGGGTGAGGTCATAAGGACGGACCTCTTAGGGTACCCGTCTCCTCGGACCGTCCGATGTCAGGTATTCCACGTCATATACGATTCAGCGAAGTCAGCACCAACTGAGACGTTGATGTACCTAATATCGGGTGGTTCGAAGAGACAGGTACCCTAAAAGGTCCGTTCTTATGACCTCACCCACCGGTACGGGAGGAGGCCCCTAGAACGACTGGGTCCCTGACTTGGACGTAGAGAAGACAGAGGACGTAACCGTCTACCCAAGAAATGGTGACTGTGGTAGACCCTTCGGGGTTGTGTGTGTGTGATTTTTTTTGGTAATTTTTTGTTCAATAAAAATGTACAGACATCTGGTCCTCGATGGAACCCTCCGGGACTCCCGTTTTTCGTTACCCAAATAGAAAGAAAGAAGTCCCGTGTCGTGGACTTTCAATGAGTCACAAACAGTCTACTCTTCGTATTCGTAAAAACATTAGGAAACGACCAACTCGTCTGTTACTCTCTTACAACAACTTAGTGAAAGACGTCTGATACACCCATTTTCAACTTACAAACATGTCCTGGTTTTTATTGAAAATGATATCTTAAACCGAAAATATTCTCCTATTTTATCTTCTTATAATACTAATATGTATCCAAAAAGAGAGTTTAACCTGTAAAAGAAACTACAAAACTTCCTACTTCACTTCTCCTAAAAACAAATAAACCGACACGGAGAGTCAAATTCGCAGAATCGAGGGACTGGTCCCTAGTTTGGACACAAGGGACGTTACCTTTGTCTCAGGATTGGTGACCTGGTGGTTCCTGTAGGGTTCTTCCCTTACTTATCAAGACGGTAAAATTGTTCGACTAACTACAAGTCATAAACGAATCCGGACTTTTTGGAATTTTCTATACGTGTATATATTTTATATACGACACACACGAGGTAGTCATTCAGTATAGGTTGAGAAACGTTGGGGCACTTGATATATATTGGGTAGTCCGAGGAGACAGGCACCTTATAAGGTCCGTTCTTATGACCACACCCAACGGTAGAGGAGGAGGTCCTCTAGAGGGGAGGGGTCCCTAACTTGGGTGTAGAGGACGCAACCGTCCACCTAAGATATGGTGACTCGGTGAACCCTTCGGGTTCACAGCCCACAGTCCTCACACGCATATATATGTATATTGCTATACTAATAAAAATTGCGGTAGAGAAATTCTTAAAACATCGGATCCCAACCTTCTATAAATAAGACACTAGGTCTTAACACTGTAGGTCGACACTTTACTTACAATTCCTACGTGTTCATTGAGCCGATGAAAGACCAAAGGAACACAGTCGAGGACTTAGTCTCAAGTCCATCAAGTGAGCCTCGGTCTCCAATGACTGATACTTCAACGGTCATCGTTAGGGTAGTTTCAGGGATTATCTTCAGATTCCCTTGAATTTACTTGTGGATCTACTTCCACAAGAGAATGGCACCTTCATCTGCGTATTTTCTAGAGAAATTAACTTCTACAAATTTTGTACTAAAAGTCATCTAAATTGACCTCAAAAAAGATGACAACTGACTCATCTCGTAACAAATATCTCCTTTGGAACATCCCGACCTATGGTCGTCCTGGTGCACCTCGTTTCTTACTTCTCCATAACACCGTACCCACCACCCAACGTCTCTCTTCTCTGTCCTCTGGGTAAAATACTTAATCGTTTTAAACTCAGGATGCAGGTCTACACGTCTTACTTCGTAAAATCATTGATCGATAGAAATGCCTTCGTTTGTAAGTAGTCTCTATCAATAACTCTTAGATAATACACGACATACCTTTGAATCTCTGTACTATAACCAGTAGTCTAATTATTAGACATACCAAGTTTTGAGATGTTATTAACCTTGTATTATCGTCATTGTCATTACTAAATTTTGTTTTCATTAACTGAATTTATGTATCAAAGGGTATTTCGGTCCTGTAAAGCTTCATGATCTCTTAATCGTAATCGGCGAATCGATCAAAAACATTTTATAATCCAAAAATTTATGTTACTATCTTTACTTTAAACATAACGAAAAGATTTACTACGATCTGTGAAACGTGAATTTGAAAATAAACTACGTAATTATCAATATGTGTCGTAGACATATGTAAGATCATTTAATGGTGATTCCGAACCGGACCTAATGAATCTGAACGAAACACATTGACGTGTAACACACATTGACAACTCACGATATTTAAACGTAGGACTTGAAACCTCAATCTGTTCGGACTTACCCTTAGATTCAGATCATGAATAAGTAACACACTGAAACCTGTTTTATGAACCAGAGAACGAAACTAAAGGAGTACATACCTTACCTTCGTAATGTATTATCCTAACGACACTCTTAATTTACTCGATTTGATGTAGTTCATGAATCGTGTCCTAGACCTTGTATCGTTCTTAAGTCATTTATCAGAGGACAAGTTACATTTACCATTTAACGAACCCTTAAATTTGACACAAGATCATCTACCAAATTTTAACATTAATGACGAACCCTTTATCGAATTAAAATTTTTCGGAGCTAAACGCTAATTAAGACATGTTTTCTAAATTCGATCAATTTGCAAAAAGTAAGAAGTTTGAATGAATCTCTTTTTGTATACACCTTGTACTAATACGGTACTCTGAAGTACAACTTAATAAAGTCGTTTCTTTCAGTGGTAAATCTCTCTTACGGAACTTGAAAACAGTCACTGTGTCGGTAAGGTTTTACATTTAGAAACCTGAGATGTCTAGTCACTAAAGATATGTGACAGAAAAAGACCATTATTTTTAGTTAAATGACCATACTAAAATTTACAGGAACGAATTAATACCCCTTCAATTACTTCAAGATGGAGAACACGTAAGATTTATTTTCGTGATTTAACTTAGTAAGTCTAGACATGAAGGAATTTGACCGGACAGGTTGTTACATCAATTTGACGTTATTAACTAGTGGACTTAGAGAACCGAAAGTAGGATCGATCGAGAGTAGACCCCCCTTTTTTTTTTTTCACGTTTAAACCAAAGATATGAACTGTAAATTACAATAGACCCGGTCTTATATTATAAACCGACAGTTTTCAATACTTTTGAAAATATCACTCGAATAAGATTCTATTATGACTCCATTTACAGTAAAGTTTACTTCTATAATAATACTTTTGAATCTTTTTGTTTGTGTCAGACATTCACCTCCTCTACAACACTATGACTGAAATGAAAGTATTGGTACGTCACTCCTAATTGACTCGACTCTCCTGTGGAAGAATAAAACAAAGATTTCCTGAGTCGTATTGAGATGAGGGGGGCGGGAGGTCTATAAGTTTATAGACGAGTCTATTACCCCGTGATCCTCCTTCGGTACGAAACTCGAATCTTACCTTCGTTGGGTTAAAGTATATACAGACACGAGAAACAAAACGAGTTCATCAACCACTAAAGTATTTCCTCTTTTTCTGTAACAACAAGAACCAGTCAACAGGTCGACACGAGCTGAGAACCGTCGGGGTACCTGACGTCGTGCGGTCCGAAGGGACAGGAAATGGTAGAGGACCTCGAACGAGTTTGAGTACTGGTAACTGAGTCACTACGGTGGGTTGGTAGAGCAGGAGACGGTAGGGAAAGAGTTGGTCGGAAGTTAGAAAGGATCGTAGTCCCCGAAAAGGGCTACGATCTTTATCTGCAATCCCTCAATATCTAAAGTACTTCTTCATTGGACTTTCTAACATAAACCAGGCTGGTGGGATTCGAAGGAAGAAGTCTTGCAATGAGAAGACCCGGTCCCATAGTTCTTAATAATAAAAATCAAATAAACAAATTCCTTGACGAAAAGTAAGACGGTCTAAACGTCTCGGAAGGTATACAATGTATAGGAAATTTCAGCCACACCCCGGTTGGTGACTTCGACAGTGATGACTGAGGTCAACGGACATTAGAAGAGACTTTCAGGAAATCACACTCATTAACTGTGGTAGTTTAGATCCTGAATTTAAAAAAAGAAAAGAGTCAGGTGTAACGTATTATTAACCGGTAATGTCACAAACTGTACTACTTCTTCAGAAACATATAGAGTAGAGTAACTTCGGAAGGTAAAAGAAACCCTCCCCTTATATCTTCCATACTAATCACTAGTAAAACGTCAACTCCTTTGTATTCAAGGTGTCTCTACTAATGATAAGGTTCCAGTATAAAGATACTGACCTTGGTCACAGGACTATGAGACATAAGACCGGGTATAAACGGAACACATCTTTAGAATCAAAGGTTAGTTCAGTCGGTTGAGAAGTTTCTGGAAAAGACTAAGGTGAATGTCTTGAAAAGTCTAAGGTGACTAGTCTTTGATGTAGTGATCTTTTGACAGGATATCTGATCGATGTAAAGGTTAAAATTTACAAGAAATTGTCAGTGCAATTTTTTTCTTGTCCACTGTAATTAAAATTATAGAAAAATATTGACTCATACAGATTTTACAAATTAAGATCGTAATTATATTTTTACAATTACTCTACGAAAATACAAGAAAAAAGGGGTGTGTGATCCTCAAACTTTAGGGGACACACAGAATGTGGACGTGTAGAGTCAAACCTGGTCGATGCAAAGTTCACGAGTCACACTGTGCACCGACGTAACCTGTCGTGTCGAGATTTCGAAAAAGAGGTCACACCGACTGTCAGTCGAAGAGGAGAGACTATTGTCTACTGTCCTTTTATGAGTAATGAAGGTGTGGTCTACTACCTTTACCAACTAAGTATTGATTAATTTTAGTATTCGAATCCGTGTCTTTTTATACCTATGGTAAGTAAGAACACTCCCAAAAACAGTCACCACCATAAACAAAACGGGCTATTAAGTATTAAGTTTACTTCTGAGGATAAGTTAGGGACCCAGTCCTTCTAGGAGACCTTCTCCCGTACCGTTGGGTGAGGTCATAAGAGTGGATCTCTTGACCTAACTGTCTCCTCGGACCATCCGACGTCACTATGTCTTAAAACACAAAGGTCCCTCGTGATTACCACTTCTTGGGTGGACGGTTACGTCCTCTGCATTCTCTGTGTCTAAGTCAGGTACCCAACCCTTCTAGGGAACCTCCTCCCGTACCGTTGGATGATGTCATAAGAACGGACTCTTAGGGTACCTGTGTCCTCGGACCGTCCGGTGTCAGGTGCCCCAACGTTTCTCACCCTGTGCTGATTCGCCGACTCACGTGTGCGTGTGGGTGCATCGAATGTTTCCTTTGATAAAGTATTTATCAAACTTTTATAAAGTTACGACGACGACGACGATTCAGTGAAGTCAGCACAGGCTGAGACACGCTGGGGTATCTGCCGTCGGGTGGTCCGAGGGGGTAGGGACCCTAGGAGGTCCGTTCTTGTGACCTCACCCAACGGTGATGGAAGAGGTTACGCACTTTCACTTTTCACTTTCACTTCAGCGAGTCAGCACAGGCTGGGAATCGCTGGGGTACCTGACGTCGGGTGGTCCGAGGAGGTAGGTACCCTAAAAGGTCCGTTCTCATGACCTCATCCCACGGTAACGGAAGAGGCTTTATAAAGTTATCACACTTTTATAAAGTATAAATAGTCTATAAATCGGAAAGTAAAGTAAATAAGTAAATACACACGATAAAAGACTTTACGTCTAGCCTGACACACAGAAGGAACAAGTCTTAACAAGTCAAGGAGGGGTGACCACAAAGGATTCCAACGGGTCACTATTCTAAGTGGGACCCATGAACCTATAGGAGACAAGGACCAGGACAGTCTGGTTTTCTTAGTCTATCCATAAAAATCATTCGAGCGGACCACCGAGAATGGTAGTTCGGTCAACCCTTTTGACCGGATTTTCTATTTCAAAACGAGGAATCGGATGGTACACCCCAGGAAAGACAGGAAGGACACTGACCCGGATAATGGTTCATCTCAATCTAACATCGCGTCTCTTCATGAACCGGTCCGAGAGAAGTACGGACACGAATTCGAAGGAAGTCGGACCCTACGGGTAGGGGAGACACAGACGGTCGGGTGACGGTTCAGTCGGAGTCCTGGTGGAGGAGTCACGAACGGATAAACGGCCCCGCGTGTGTGAAGGAGGGGTGTGAAATGTAACGAGGAACTGCAACCACTGAGTTTCGGGACCTCCAGTGAGTGAGAGTGGTAGACAACCGGAACCCACAGAGGAGTGACTCTTACCCCGAAAAGGAAAGGTCAGACAATCGATCTCGGTGATCTTCCCTTAGACCGTGTGCCATTATCAGTTATTTATAAAAAGAGTACTTTCGGACTACTATGGTCATTATTATTGTAGAGGTAGACAAAGTATCACTAAACGTCTAACGTCGTACGAAGAGTGAACGTAGTAGATTCAGACTTGGTGTCAGAGCACTCCACCTTCAGGATAAAAAGTTCTACAATTCGTCGAACGGGGTACAGTGCACCGAACATTATTCACTGTGATATAGAGGTCGTGTTCAGGTGTTCCACGTCCCACGTTTTCTTCGACTTTAGAACCCAAGTCTAAGGATCACTCCTTTACCGGAAACGAATAAGTGTGTGTGTGTGTTTTATTTCAAGTGCACCTAGAAAACAAAGTTTAAAGATCGAAAAAATCCGAAAGGTTTTCGTAATAAAGTGCTCAAACATGGATCCCAAGTCGATTCGTCATTGACGATCCAACATATGTATAAGTGTACTGATACACTTTTTAACTCCCTTCGTCAAGCTTAGAGTAACCCAAGAAGAGAAAGTTCTGTAAGGTCCCCAAGAGTAGACAGTAAACCCCTTCAAGGAATATAGGAAACCCATTTACATGGATATAGACGTATGTTACATATAAAACAACTGTAGTTTGTGACACTTCATTAACTCTACCAAACACTACGAAATCTTCACAATGACAAAAATAAAAAACGACATACTAGTGTTCAAAGTGTGGGTCAGATAGTTAAAATACAGGATCAGGATTAGTCAGTCATTGTATAATCGTTTTGTCGGGGCAGACCGGAGTTAGAAAGGTACTTTATACGTAGTATGAAACACCAGAGTGTGTTTAAATAAAATTCCCAATCCTGAAGGGAAATAGTCCCGTTATCGTTCTTTACGGAGACAAAGGAGGAAAGGATCCGTCAAGGTAAAATAAACCATTCACAATCATTCGTCTAAAAATACCGATTTTCTCCTTGATAAAGTTGGAAAAAAAAAAAAAAAAGGTTTGACTCATCAAACTTTCGTAGTAGAAAAACACAAAATAAGAATAGCCGAATGACTACAACTAAGTAGGACACCACTACACGACCATCTTGTCTTTACTTTATTGTCAGTAAATTTTTTTTTTGTGTCATTTAAAATCGAGACAATTTTACCGGTAATAATCATCAATCATCCAGGACGGGATCTAAATTTATTACCGACGAACCTCTGAGGAGACTCCGCCGTAAAAAGACGAACTTTCTCAAACATGACAAAATACGTCAACAGACCCTCAGTACCACTATTTCGAGAGTTACAAGATAATCCAAGTAGAAAGGATATGGTAAGACCTAGTATCTATTTAACTCTACTCCATTTTTATGACTTCGTTCTCAGTAAAATACTTCTGCAGTAAAATTTCACGAACGGGGTACAACAGATTAAACTATTTGGTGATTTTTCAGGATCCACACCTTCATCCTCAGTAAAACAACAAAGACGACAGTAGTAAGAGTCTTTACAGAGGTGGCATTAAAGTACCTTAACGTTATCCGTCAGATAGGAAAAATTACATTGTCGCCATAACTCGGTACAGCAGAAAGTAAGTCATAGGGGCAATCTCACATGTCAACGAAAATCATATAAGTGACCAAACATTGACAGTGATGTCAGTGAAAGTGTTGTAAAAGTAGTGGGGGGGTTTTTTTTAGGACGTGGGGAGTCGGTAGTGAAGGGTAAAGGAGGTCGTGGAGGCCGAGAGATCAGTTGTCAATTAGATGAAAGACAAAGATACCTCATCAGAGAAAACCTGTAAAGTGTAATTACATTAGTGTAATCCCTGATCAAAACGAGTGATTCGAATATAAAAGTCACATTCGTACTTAGAAATGAAGTAAGGACAAATACTTACTTATTGTCGGGGCAAACGTCCGTATGGAGTAAAATAGAAAGACAAGGTAACTTCCTGTAAATCCAATAAAGGTGTAAAGTCGACAATACTCAGTATGATGGTGTTGGTAAACAGACATGTAAAAACACACCTGCATACAAAAGAGAACCCGTATATGCATCATCTAAACGAGTTAGATACAGTTTGAAACTCCTTGACGGTCCAAACAAGGTTTTACCGACATGTTAAAATGTGAAGATGGTCGTTACATACTCCCAAGGTTGAAGAGGCTGGGGGTGGTCGTGAACACCATAGAAACGACTAGCGGTAGAATCACTCACACTTCAGTATCGAGTAACACGAAAACTAAACGTAGAAGGGTCACCGCTGACTGAAACTTAGTGGATAGTACACGATAATCGGTAAACATATAGGAGAAAACCCTTTACAGATAACTCTAGACAACGGGTAAAAATTTAACCTAATAAAGACAAAAATAATAACTCAAGAATCTCAATGATCTATAAGATATATAAGATCAATAAACCACCACCATCACCACATCAGTGATCACACAACTGAAACACTGGTAACCTAACATCGGGTAGTCTGAGGAGACAGGTACCCTAAAGGGTCCGTTCTTATAACCTCGCCGCAATGGTAAACGAAGAGGTACCCCAGAAGGACTGGACTCCTAGTTTAAACCCAGGGGACGGAATGTTCACCAGACGACGTAACGCCCACCTAAGAAATGGTCGACTCGGTGGTCCTTTCGGGAAAGAATAATTCATATGCTAGACGTTTGTAAAATAGGGTAAGACACATCAATGTCGACAGACAGAATTTTGGAAGAATAAGAAGTTCCACACTGTAGAAGATCCGAGAAAATGGTAGACTCAGTCGAGGAGAAAGGTAAGGAAATAATACTCGTGACTCGTACCATATAACTATGAGAGTAAAATCCTAAAGGAAGAGATGGATGGGTTTCTTCGACACAGTTTGTGCAGGTAACGGATCCTGGGACGGAATGTGTTTTATCCTCGAGTCATTGTCGAACCAGTTGATATTATTGAATTGTACTTCGAACCTGGACTCCCCCTTTTTTAGGTCAGTCATGATTAAGTTCTTTCGATTATCGGTGAACACCCGAGTAGTGTCCTAACCATGTCACATCCCGAAGGGACTATCGAACCTGACGTTTCTTAGACGGACGTTGCGTCCTCTGGCCCCCAAACTAGGACCCAGTCTTTCTACGGGACCTCTTCCCTTACCTATGGGTGAGGTCATAAGATCGGACCTCTTAAGGTGCTTGTCTCCTCGGACCGTCCGATGTCAGGTACCCCAACGCTGACTATGAAGTGAAATCCCGGGTCATGAGGTGTCCGAAGAAACTAGACAAGATTCGTCACTTGGTTCTAATTATTCCGGTCGTAAACAAAATAAGTTAACAAATTTTTAGAAATTTTATACCACGACATGAGTCGAGTTTAGACTATTTCAGTACAATTATCTCCGTGTCGTATATACGTCCTTCCACTGGACGACTTTACACGACGAATTGTTGAGACTACACTATACTCCATAGGTTTCCAAAAGGGAAGGATTGACCTCTCAAGAATACAATCATGAATATAGTACTAAAAAAAAGGGGAACACTGGAAAAGGAGTAAACAGTTTGAAAAGAATTAATTTTCATTAGTCAGTACAAGAAGAGATTAAAAACCGTGCATGAAAAAGAGATCAAAGACAGGAAGGTCAAAAAACGACAACTTTTACAACGGTCACATGACATAACTGGTCTTTTACTGTCTATTGCACTTCATTGTCAATTGAGGGACGTTTGACTCCAACCCTAAAATTGACAAATTTTCTCCTAGCAGGAAGAGTTTTAAGGGACTGAGAACTAAAATTTGGGACTTCCTTTGTTTGTTCTCTTTTTAGATTCTTACCCTAGGTTCTTCCTTGGGGTACATTAAAGACACACGAAGACCACTCTAAGCATGAGAGTGGATGAAAATAAAGAAAGAACCGTGGTTCTGTCGAAATTTTTTGTTTTGTCTTGATCAACTGTCGATTCTACTAACTAAAAAAAAAAGTCGATCGTGTCGTTCTACTCGATTTTAATGAAGTAGGATTTTCTGAACGATCCTAAGAACTTACTCTTTATGGGGGAGGGAACTAAAAAAAAGGAATACTTTATTTTGATCCAGACATAAATCCTCCTTTCTCAAATCGTCTGTACGACTAATATTATGACATAACTTTTTGTGAAAAGAAACTGACTGATTTTAAGTCGACGACAAACACCATCAATTTTTGGACATTAGACAGAAGTAAAACCACAAGGGGTGTGAAGACACTCTACTTATTGTCCCAGGGGGTTAGAGGTTCACCTTTTCGGTTCTCTCCTGTGAATTCTTTACGAAAGGATAGAAGAGGGCCCTGAGGAGGTTTTGGCCCGACGACCCTGTACTGGATTAACTCTTGACTCTGGAACAAAGTATCAATGACATAGAAAAAACGGTCCTATATCCTAGTATCAACGACATAGAAGAAACGGTCCTATAACCGGACCGTGTGATATGCGAGAATTTTGTACAACATACCTACTTTCAGTCCGTCTTCGTAAGATAATTCTAATTAAACTACCTGTCTGGACCCAATCTCGAGGACTCCCACGATGAATGATCGACTTCAGAGATCTACTTCCTACAATAGAGTAATTCGGAGTCAAAGAAGAAACGTTTTACTCCTATTATAATCGTGGATGAAGTCATCTCACATCTTGTCATTCCTAAGTTAATAATAATCGATAATAATTCAACTCACTTAAAGGACTGAGGAGTAAGTCTTGACCTGACGGAACGACAATCACTGGGACTAATGTGTACCAGTTCATACACCCATACATAACAGTGAGTCAATGACTTCTTATCCTACGTTAACTCCGCCACAATAAATCTGTAACTAAAGATGATTTAGGTGACTTAATCTAAGTCGGGAGTGAAAATCCCTCATACGTGACTGTGACCCTTTCTACTTTATTTCTTCAAAAGGTCCTACTTATAAGAACAGAAACCTCCAATCGGGACTCAGAGTCTTGTTTTTGTTCAGTCATCAATAATCAATGACATAGAGGAAAAGGTTTTGTGTGTACCAAGTAGTAATATCAGTAAACGTCTATCAAAACGTACTGTGTGAAAACGAAAACACAAAGATGATTTAGTGATTTACTGATTGCAAGTACAAGGATTGAACAATTTTAACAGTTTCCTAAGAAAAGTCCTAATATATACACTATTTCGAATCAATCAACCCTGTTACACCTTTTACCCTTTTCGGTTCACTTCTCGAGAACCAGAACACTAGTTTTATTATTTCGTCTTAGGTCCCTAATGGGGTATTACTTACCTAATAAACCTATATCTTTCTTTAATAAAAATCCACACCGTAAGGATATTTGGGAGGTCAATACACAAAATGTTTGATCTTTAAATACGTGATTTATTTTTAATGGTCTACAGTCACAAGCATACACGGTCGACCGTGTCTTCAACTCTTCCAAGTCTTAAGACCTTCTTTACCACGAGTGAAGAAACGGTAAGTTTGAGTTTTTTCTATCAACTCCACTTTGCGACAAATTTTTTGATGTTACAGGAGTTTCTACAGTATACAATGTTTGACAATAGACTTTCGGAAATTAAAAAAAGGGGGAGTACTGAGGTACGTACAAACACCACAACGCTTACATTAGGTACAAAGATTAGATTAAATAATGTAAGAAAGGACTCCGAATCGAGTAAGAAAATTTCCCAGTCGTTTATAGAGAGAAAAAAAAAATTACAAAATAAAACATAACCCTATATCTACTAATTGTCCGAAGGGGTCACTAAGTCTGACATTTCTTAGGCGGACGTTACGTCCTCTGGACCCAAGTTAGGGTCACAACCCTTCTAGGGGACCTCCTCCCGTACTGTTGGGTGAGGTCATAAGAACGGACCCTTTAGGGTACCTGTCTCCTCGGACCGTCCGATGTCAGGGATCCCAACGTTTCTCAGTCTGTGCGGACTCGCTGATGCGTGAATCGGGTAGTTGTCACAACACTATAAAATTCCGTTTGTCGTTTCCCTGAGTTGGGTAGTATATGCATATAGGTAGGAGTTGAGGGGAGGGTAAGTCCGACGGCGTATTGTAACTAGTCTCAAGGTACACGAGATGTCATCCAGGAACAATCAATAGGTAAAATTTATATCGACACACATGTATAGGTAGTGTTTAAGGGATAGGGAAGGGGACTAGAAAAGGGGGTCGTTGGGATTCAAACATTCGTCTATAGAAATAAATTTCTGGGTTGGACTTGTGTCGTCGGAGTATCTCCAGGTCACGTCTCGATTTCCATACTATCCTAAGTCATAAAAATAGAACGTGTATGGTCTTGTGAAGTCAATAAAAGTACTTTAGTAGTTTACCCAAGAGAAGAAGAGAGGAATCTTTAAGCTCGAGTTGACCATCTTGTTGTCTTTACGGACCTCGTCGTCTGTCTCTACTCTCAAGTCGAAGACGTCCTGGACGTTCTAAAGAAGGCCTTTTTTCGGCTTTAACTCTGCCTAATAAGAGCCTTGGATCTTTTCAATCGTCTTTCTAAGTACCGGTTTTGTTCTTCGTGTTTCCTAGTAGTTGTCATGTTCATTCTCTCCGAACTGAGTTTAAGTAGAAAGGTTCTCTTATAGGACAGAAGAGATGTCAGGTACCTTAAGAGATCCGGTCTTATGACCTCACCCATCGGAAAGGGAAGGGGTCCCCTAGAAGGGTTGGGTCCCTAACTTGGGTCCAGAGGGTGTGATGTCCATCTAAGAAATGGCTGACTTGGTGTTCCCTTCGGGAAATAACCAAAATCTTAAAAGGTAAAAAGCAGACTTTGTAACAACTAACCATATAGGGGTATTTATTTTCGTTGGAAGACGTAAATATTAAATACTTGTATTTACATAATGTATAATTTGATTATTATAAGAGAACTGCACAAAGACAAAGGTTATTTATGTGATCCTCAACTACAGATTGTGTCCATCTATAAACCAAAACAAACAAAAACACTAAGTTCGGTAAAAAAAAGATTAACCTCATATCTACGAAATGCTGCAACACTATCAAAGAAGATATGTCACTTTACTTAGTCGGTGGGTATGTGTATATAGGTGAGAAGAAGCCTGAAGGAAGGGTAAATCCAGTGGTCTCTCGTGACTCAGTTCAAGGGACACGATATGTCATCCAAGAACAACCTATAGATAAAATATGTATCATAGTTATCACATATACACGGTTAGGGTTACAGGGTTAGGTAGGGTGTGGGAGAAGGGGGAACCATAGGTATACAAACAAAAGATGTAGACACTGAGATTAAGACGAAACTCTTATTTAAGTAGACGTCGTAAAAAGATCTAAGGTGTATATACACAATTACATACTGTAAACAAAAAGAAAAGGACTGAAGTGAGATTGTGACCGTCTATCTATAAACCTATCCGTTTAAAATTTATCGACTAAGAAGTACGTCTCTCGAGTCCTAAAAACTCCACTAGAATGTACTTTTACTAGTTACTCCCAACGAATTTAAACGTAAGGGTATGGGGCGGGGTCATCATAAACACCACCAACGTCAGCTCCGACTGAATTTTGTTCCCGGAAACTAATTTACGAATACTAGATCGAATTAATTAACTGTCAACTGGGAACTTGTTGGTGTTCCCAATCCAACGGTTGGGGGACGTGTCAGTTTTCAGCCAAATGACAATAGAGACGGAGTTTTTGTTTCCTTAACCATTTACTGAGCGGGTTTCCGTCCTTCGACTTGTCAATACCTATCTTAGTCCCGAGTTTGGGTTCAAGATGGATAACACTAGAGATTAACTTGTCTTTGATAAGGGACATGGATCAATTAAATTTCTATACACTTTACTTTTATGTCGACAATGTAAATAACTTTTTTAAGACGTACATTTATCTGGACGTATCAAACTTGGGATCAACAAGCCCCTAGTCGACATGAAGTAAACAAATTTGTTTTATGTACCTTCAAAAAGTTATTACTCTAAATGAAATCTTAAATTTAGACCCTCTGTTCATTCGTTCGTTGAGGTTATCTCATATGTCCACCAGACTTTCTACAGTCACGTTCGATGGTCCCTCTGGACCACCTTTAGGTAAGACATCACCTCCACCCCATCCTTCCAGGTCCATTCCAGGACCTTCTTTACTATGTATTCACTTCTGGACTTCCTGAACAATCGGTCCATTCCCGGGTCTCGTCCTGTAAGTTCGTTTCCCTTGTAGCACGTATTCCCCGGTCTCCCTTCCCCTCGTCCCGCCGAAACGTCTCGTCTTTCATTAGGTCACCCTCACTCATTACTCCATCACTCGATACACCGAGGGGCACATGCAACACGGACTAGTGTCTCCGGCCATCTGGTATGGTCCTTCAGACCTGAAATAGGAGTCCCGAACTCTTCGGAAACATCTCCGAAAATTCAACTTCTTATTGGTCGAGTCTTGACGTAGAACTTTACCTTTGACATCTAGCCTAACACCCGACCTCCTCCTGTACCCGTATCAGACCTCCCTCTGGTCCGTCTTCAGGAAGTGGTACTACCGTACTTGATCGGTGTGACATCCACCTTGATCTTAACAAATCCTCTACAATTTTTCGGTCGGGTCAGAAAGTTGTTGATCCATTGTACTCTTTATAAAGACAATGTTTTGAGGACCTTTACGACTGTTTTTATATTATCTGTAGTAACCTTTAGATATTGACTTGAGTGTCCTTTCATCCCCTTTAAAGGTCACCGGGTCTTTCCTTTTCCCTTGACTTTTGAACTCACCACTAACATAGGGTGCTCCCCTGTCTTCGTCTCCGGGTACGTTCCATCCCCCGACCTACACTCCTGAACGAGTAGTGGCAGGATATCGTGTCGTAGGGTCGGGTTTCAGTCCCCGTCGTCTTGACGACAGAGGTACTTTCTCATCTCGTCTTGGAGTGTGCCTACTCCGCTTTCCTATCAATCCCTCAGACCCTACCTGTACATGTGTGACGACATGAATTTTACCTATTGGTCATTCCTGGACAACATCTCGTCTCTCTTGAGTCGAGTTAAAATACACCGTCAGACCTACCCTCCCCTCAAACTCCCTCTTACCTATGTACATAAAGATACCGACTCAGGGAAACGACAAGTGGACTTTGACAGTGTTGTAACAATTGACCGATATGGAGTTCTGTTTTTAAAAAAAAATTTTTCTCTTAGTGAGTGTGGGTGGAGGTGTGTGGGGTGGTGGGGGTGGTGGAACTGCGTGTGTGCCCTGTTATTCCTTCGGGTTTACGAGGACCCGAGGTTGACCATCCTCTAACGTCTTTTCGTGTATAGTCAGAAGTGGTAACCGAAACGTCAAAATAAAATATGGGAAGACACCGGAACCGAGGATGTATTTTTCATCCTATCAAAACAAAAAAATTTTCTTTTTTGGGAGGTATGACAAAAAGTGTCACCGATGTGGTTAAATATAGAGGTGACTGTAACACTCTCCCAAGGGAGAGGAGGTGTAGGTAAGATTATAAACGATAAACGCAAGAAAAACTACCACCGGTAGTACCACTCACACTCCACTATATAGAGCAACATCAAAACTAAACGTAAAGGGGTTCCTCTGGGTTGGTCAGGTAAGACTTCCTCTAGTCAGGACCCACAAGAAACCTTCCTTACTACGATTTCAACTTTGAGGTCATGAAACCGGTGGAGTACGCTTCTCTACTGAGTAACCTTTTCTGAGACTACGACCCTCCCTAACCCCCGTCCTCCTCTTCCCCTGCTGTCTCCTACTCTACCGACCTACCGTAGTGGTTGAACTATCTGAACTCAGACTCACTTGAGGCCCTCGACCACTACCTGTCCCTCCGGACCACACGACGCTAAGTACCCCAGCGTTTCTCAGCCTATGCTGACTCGCTGACTTGACTTGACTTACGACAACTCGTAGAAAAGTACACGGACAACCGGTAGGCACACAGCAGAAACCGTTAAGATGAGAACCCATATATAGGTTTCTTTTGTAATTAAACTTTTCTATATACGTAGGGTTAATAAATGTCGACGGTTCCTTACCTTTGTTGGATTCACAGGTACTTACCTATGTCTTCGACACAATATCTGTGTGTTACCCTGTGATGAGTCAGTATTTTTTTCTTACTTTACAAAGGTAAACGTCGTTATACCTACCTGAATCTCCCATAATACGATTCACTTTATTCAGCCTGTCTCCGACGTATCATTTATGACTGTTTATGACATACTATAGTGAATATACACCTTAGATCTTTTGTGTTGTTTGATCACTTATATTATTCCTTCTTCGTCTGAGTGTATACATCTCTTGTTTAATCACCAATGGTCACCCCTCTCCCTGTTGTACTCCGATCTTCCACTTCTACATGCTTGATAATACATAAAAATTTCAATATTTCTATGTAACATATTGTGCCTTATATCGGTTATAAAATATCATTGATATTTACCTTATATTGGAAATTTTTAACACTTAGTGATTACATGTGGACATTGAATGTATTATAACGTGTAGTTGAGATACAGGTATTTTTTTTGAAAAAATTGAGAAGAGTAGTATTCTTTTTTTCTTTTTTATCCTTGAAAACGTCCTTCTTTCTCTCATCTCCAAGAAAACGTCTTATGGAACAAATCAAAAATAAAACCCGAGCGAAATTGGACATAACAACCAGGTCGTATCTTTATTTAAAACCACTACCAAGGGTCCCACTCGTCTACAGTTTACACGAACTGTCTCTGACCTCGGTCACGATCTAGACGTAAATATCTCTGACAGGCCAAAATCTTCATTAACGTTTATTCTCCTGTCGGGTAACCAAATATGTCATTTATGAAAACTCACAGAGGAACACCCAAGACATGAACCCTTAGTGAAGACTTGACTTTCGTACGGACCCGCGTACGTGAGGCCAGACTAGGGACTCACGTAGTCGACGGTGAAAAAGAAAGAGGACCGACCAAGTGATCAAAAGAATTTTTCTATGCATCGAACCTTAAAAGGAATTCAAATAATAACTGACACCCTGACGTCTATTCTATTATTCAGATGTCTTTCCTGTTTTTGGTCCAAACCCCCTGTTTTTGGTTTCTGTTCGAAATTCTTTCTCAGTTTGTCTGGACCGAACTTATGATCGAGACGACACACTGGAACCAGCTATCTGAGTCATAACGACTCGGAACCAAAGGATTGAACATTTCACTCTAAGACACTGGTAGTCTACTCTTTGTACTGTTTAGGGACTACGTCGACTCTCGACTGTAGCCCATGTGCGAGTTATAAGGAAGAGGAGTGCTGTGTTGACAATGTAGAAACCGTGACAATTGAAAGTCAAGTCAACGAGTCAGCACAGGCTGAGAAACGCTGGGGTACTTAGTGTCGTGTGGTCCGGAGGGACAGGTAGTGGTCGAGGGCCTCAAGTGAGTCTGAGCGCAGGTAGCTCAGTCACTACGGTAGGTCGGTAGAGTAGGAGACAGCAGGGGAAGAGGAGGACGGGGGTTAGGGAGGGTCGTAGTCTCAGAAAAGGTTACTCAGTTGAGAAGCGTACTCCACCGGTTTCATGACCTCGAAGTCGAAATCGTAGTAAGGAAGGTTTCTTTAGGGTCCCGACTAGAGGAGGTCTTACCTGACCAACCTGGAGGAACGTCTAGTTCCCTGAGACTTCTCAGAAGAGGTTTTGGTGTCAAGTTTTCGTAGTTAAGAAGCCGCGAGTCGGGAGAAGTGTCAGGTTGAGAGTGTAGGTATGTACTGGTGTCCTTTTTGGTATCGGAACTGATCTGTCTGGAATCAGCCGTTTCATTATAGAGACGAAAACTTATACGATAGATCCAACGAGTATTGAAAAGAAGGTTCCTCATTCGCAGAAAATTAACGTACCGACGTCAGTGGTAGACGTCACTAAAATCTCGGGTTTTTTTATTTCAGACTGTGACAAAGGTGACAAAGGGGTAGATAAAGGGTACTTCACTACCCTGACCTACGGTACTAGAAGTAAAAGACTTACAACTCGAAATTCGGTTGCGAAAGTGAGAGGAGAAAGTGAAAGTAGTTCTCCGAAAAATCAAGGAGAAGTGAAAGACGGTATTCCCACCACAGTAGACGTATAGACTCCACTAACTATAAAGAGAGGACCGTTAGAACTAAGGTCGAACACAAAGAAGGTCCGGTCGCAAAGAGTGGTACATGAGACGTATATTCAATTTATTCGTCCCACTGTTATATGACAATTGAAATGATCAGTAAATTCGATCCGGCTCCTCGGATCCAGAGTGAGTCAAAACCCTACGAACTGGACATCCTATTAGGAACCGGACTTAACTGGCGACGTACCACCTTTATGGTTCCGAACCTAGTCGGAAGGACCTGAGTTTCTGAAAGAGGATATGATCAAAACAAGAACTTGTTTAGTAACACGGAACGATTTCGAATTCAAGGGAGTAACTATCTCCCCTAGATAGATTTATAGAGACGGAATTTAACATCTTAATTCATCAACTACACACATCCAAAATCTGGTTGACGATCTATTTTTAGCGATTGAAATATATCACACCACAATCAAAGAGTCAACACAAGCTGAGAAACACTGGGGTACCTGATATTGGGTACTCCAAGGAGAGAGGTACCTTAAGAGGTCCGTTCTTATGACCTCACCCATCGGTAAGGGAAGAGATCCCATAGAAGGGTGCGTCTCCAGTTTGAGTCCAGAGGACGTGACGTCCGTCTAAGAAATGGTAGACTCGGTAGTCCTTCTAGGGTCGAAATATATTGTGAACGATACTTAGATTCCGTAAGATCATTTGTAATTTTATATATATAATTGAGTTTTGAGGAGTAGTAGCATATTTTAGTCATGACGATGAAATGGTAGAATATTTACTTCGTTGTCTCCGTGTCTCTTCAAATTTATTGAACCGGTTCTAGAGGATCGATCATGTATTACTAAAACCTTAAACTCACCTCTGTCATACCTAGGTATAAGGTACTTGAACTGGACACATGAGTCATCCACGAGTCATTTACTATTGAATCGGTAGAGACAATAATAACAACAACAGTTATGACAATAATGAACTCACTTCAGCGAGTCAACACAGGTAGAGAAACGCTGGGGTACCTGACATCGGGTGCTCTGAGGAACTAGGTACCCTAAAAGGTCCGTACTTATGACCTCACCCAACGGTAAAGGAAAAGGTCCCCTAGAAGGGTTGGGTCCCTAACTTGGGTCCAGAGGGTGTAACATTCGTCTACGAAATGGCAGACTCGATGGTAACCTGTTATTTTTTACAAATAAGTCACTTACTTTTTTGTACATAAATTACGACTTGTACCGTCCCGGTACTCCTATGTTTTTTTCATACGGTGTAAGAGTTTCTTACATACCAAATGAAGTCGTATTTCTCATATATCCATTCAATGACATTCCATCGTAAATACAAAACCCGACCCACCATCTCTTACAGTTATGTTTCTTAAGTCATAAGACGGTACCTTGGTGACGGGGTACGGGTTACCGAAACTTTCCTTTTCTTCCAAGAGACCCAACCCCGCATTAAGAATAATGCGGTCGATCCTCTTACCTTCAGAAGAGAGCACCAATATTCATGATCCCGGGATCTAGTCCCCAAAGATGGGAATAATATGGGTAAGGACGAAGGAGAAAGAAGATTTCTCTCAAAACTGACTACGTGAGAATTTAGGACTGAGACTCCCTGAATTCCTGACTTTCTGGACTAAATTGACAAAGAAAAGATTAAATCAATTATAAGTCTTAGTATTTAGTAGTACTGATGAACATCCTCCTATTGTGCAGAACCTTTTAACGTGATCCCAGAGATTCAATCCTATTTTTGTAAGACACGGTAAAACGGTAAAATCTCAATCAAAACCAAAGAAAAAAAAAAAAATTATATTATAAAATTTTTTTACAACCGGTACGGTGTGCAGTACATCTTAGAATCAAGGGACTGGACCCTAGTTTGGGTGTTAGGGACGAAACCTTTACGTCTCAGAATTGGTGACCTGTCAGTCCCTTTAAGGTTCAATCTAAAAAATTCATTTTTCGTTTTTTGTTTATAGTATATATATAAAAATTTCGTCATTCAGAGATAATCAGTAACGAAAAGAAACCTCCAAAAACCATTCTCAAAAACGTTCAACGGAAAACACCAAATATAAGTGAAAAGTGAAATAATAGATCTTATTTTGTTCCTTTATCGAGTTATTCGAATTTTTCCTGTACCCTGTCCAGTATTCGGTCACTTGGAGAACCAAGATAAGTGCTCAGAACTCTGTCACGATATTTGAAGACGAAGGGTCCTTGTGAAAAACCCTCCGACCTCCAATTCATAGTCCCCTAATCATTTAGTAGGAGTGTAAACACAGGGTACCTTTCATATGGATCGGGCTAGAGAAGGTCGTCGTATGACCTGTAAGTTTCGTCAGAAACACAAGCCACCGTTTGGTGTCAGACAGACACTCTGTCATCAGTTATCTAAAAATATATGTGTATTTGACGAAGGAAGTTACTCCACTAATTTCGACTTCCGGACGGGCTCATGACACACACACAAGCCCAAGACACGGGAACAGTCCTAACATCGAAAACTGACCACAAGAACCAGGTTCATAAAAAAAGGTTCGGGTCACGACAGTTCACAGAACGATTCTCGATACGGGCCTCCTCTTCTTTGTTCTCGGCGGGTACACAACGCCGAGGACCAAAACGGAGCCACTGCAGGGAGTCGACAAACCTAGTCGAAACTTGAACTACGATTAAGAGAAAAGAAGTGAAGAATCCTTTCTGGTCTTGAATAACAGAGGTCACTTGACGACCATAAACGAGGACTTGGTTCACTCCGCTCTTTCGTTTCTGGTGCGGTGGAACTCACTGTAGATAGACTTGTTGCACTAATACGCCAAGTACGTCTATTCACTCCTAAGGTGGTCCTACAAATTTTTCCATAGAAGGTAGACAGGGTGGTCTCCCACGAAGGGATATGGGTGACTCGGACATTGGTTCTGTTCCTTCCCAGACCACGGAAATTATGAATCACCATAAATTATCTCTAATCCAAGTTTTTTATTTATTTGTTTGTATAAAACCCGAAGGGACCAACGAGTCTGTCATCTCTTAGACGGACGTCACGTCTTCTGGACCGAAACTAGGGACCTAACCCTTCTAGGGGATCTCCTCCCGTACCGTTGGGTGAGATCATAAGAACGGATCTCTTCAGGTACCTGTCTCTTCGGACCTCCCGATGTCAGGTACCCCAGTGTTTCCCAGTCTGTACTGACTCGTTGATTGTGTGTGTGTGTGTTGTGTTGTGTATAGAATTTCTGTGTCTTATTTTTCAACTCGTCCGTGTGAGCATCTGAACATTTCGTGGCTTAGACACTGGACTTACTACACTCGTCCTAAAACTTTACTCCACATGAACGTTTAACGTGGAGACAGGAATCCTTATCTGAAGGACTCCAATAATTTTTTGTCTGGTCTCTCCTTTTCGGAATTCTTGACACAAAATCCGAGCGTGTACTAGTCTCTGAACACTTCTTCTATTGGTCTACACCGCGAGAGAACCCTTTTACAATAGTACCGAAAAGAGTAAGGGTGGTCTGATCGTTACATCCGACACTCTCTGACTGTTCTTTTTTTTAGGGTGCCCCGTGCCTTTTAGTCAGGCAATGTACGGCCTCTCCAAGGAGGAAGGGTTTAGGTGAATTTCTTTTTTCCTCGACCCAAAAATTCTGAAGAATAGTAACAACGGGTAGAGTCGGTTGAGAGTCGTCAAACAACAACAACAAACCTGTAGAAACAACTCTCGTCATTGTTTTAACCTGGTAAAGGACACATCTCTTCCGTCGATGAACGGGTTACTTTGACCGAAAGTCAAAAATACAAATATTCTGTCACCAAGAGGGGGTGTAGGATTCGCAGTATGAACCCCACAAACCACAGACATGATTATAGACATGGAGATAAGTCATTCAGAATCAAAGTCTTTCATCCCCCCTTTCGTGGAACATCTAATTTTCATATAAATACAGAGTTTCCTTGTTGATATACCGTGACATACCCTTTGAAGAATCAGTACAAACTATAGAGGTGTAATCTAAACTAAGGGCTGGATCTTGACCTTAAATCGTTTGAACTTCAACAGAAAACGAGACAATTTATCTCCCTTGGTATAAAGTTTGTTTCCTCTTTAAAAAAAAATTAAACCTTTATTCTCGTATAATTCTTTTGTCTCTTTATAGAACACATAGAATTATCAAATCTGACTGGATCCTATCACTTCATTAAAAGAGTCTACAGTCAGGAAAGACGATTCAGAAGTAAACCAAGTCACCCGAAAAACCTAGAATAACAGATACTCACCCTCTACCACAGTCCAGAACCTTTCCGATGAAGTTATTTCTTTTTGATCAGGAGTACGAGTTCCTCCAACATCAAATAGGTTTAAACATACTACGACATATAACGAAGGTTCAGTGCCCCTACGACCGTTGGAAAGTCAGGTCCGGAGACCCTGGTCGTTGAGTCGACTCAAGTAAATAAGTAGGTAAGTTGTTTTGTAGAAATTTACGGTCCGACCCTTCGTCTCAATTTTCTGTAAGGACGGATGCGTCTTAGTGAATTTTTTTAATTGTCAGGGATGCTAATTCCTTGTATGTCGGACGAGATCTTTGAACTCCCTACCTCTAGAACTGGAATGAGACAGACACACATACGGCTGGTCCGAGGAGACAGGTACCTTAAGAGGTCCGTTTTTATGGCTTCACCCAACGGTAAGGGAAGAGGTCCCCTAGAAGGGTTGCGCCCCCAGTTTGGGTGCAGAGAACGTAGAGGTCCTGACGTCCTCCTAAGAAATGGTGACTCGGTGGACCCTTAGGGATTGGAAGGACTCCCCGGTCCTTTAAGAAGTGTCACCTCCTTTGTGGATGTCTGTTTGGCCACCCTCTTCCTCTACCAGTAGTTCGTCTACTCCTGTCACATGACAAGGTCCCTTTCGCCTTCGTACTCTACAAGTCCTTCTCCTTTCTCAAACCACACTCAAACCACTCTCTAACATACCCTCCCTCACTACCTCACACTCCGATCTTTCCTGCACGTACGCACGATCCAGCGAAGACAGCGCTGAGAAACACTGAGATACCTGGTATCGGGTGGTCCGAGGACAGGTACCTAAGAGGTCCGTTCTTATGACTTCACCCAACGGGACGGGAGGGGGTCCCCTAGAAGGACTGGGTCCCTAACTTAGGTCCAGAGAATGCAGAGAGTACAACCGTCCGCGCAAGAAATGGTACTCGAGGTGAAACGTACAGAACGATTCGATATTCCTAAAGACAAAACATTCAGTTTCAGTTCCCGAAGAATTTCAACTACCTTTGAATCTCGACTCTCAGTTTACCTAACCCCGAACTTAGGGTTGAAAACACGAAAACACTAGAACCCTCTACTAAGTTCTTTCACGTGAGAGGAGATAGAGGTTCTCACCCCTCCCGACCCCTGACCGTCTTCCCCTTCCACTCGGTTACCCACGAGTCTCCAACCCCACCGGGAAACCTCAAACAGTGGTTCCTCCGGAATACAAACAAAACGTCTTTAATGTAGACTCGACGGGAACCCCTCCCCGATTCATTAGAACCCCTACTCCGTCGAGGGTGAGGACCTCTCATTAAGGGTTGTCTCTAAGGTTCTCGCTCTAGTCGACACTCGAAGTAGTCGGTCGTCGGTTATAAGGGTCATCGACCCCTTTATATCGAGAACTCTCTCCCGGACTCCTTACATGCCATTTGTGTGTGTGTGTGTGTCACGGACGAACAAACGACGGATCTTCAGCAGAAGAATAGGGCTAAAAGACCCTGAGTAGAGGAATCTTCGACGGATAAATATCGTCTGAGGACCAACGAAGTCGCAAATCATCTCACTTGTCACAAGAGTGGAGATAACGACTAGTCGACCTTTCAATTGGTAGTAATGTTACTGTCCATAGTTTAAGATCAAGGAGTCCGTTTGGGTCGTCTACTGTATGGAGTGGTAGGGTAGATATAACAACGACTTTTTTGATTCTTGTTCTCTCCCTCTCTGACCTTTCAGAACTCCTCGGTCTAGTCGGGTGATCCTGTGTAAACAGTAGACGTCTACATCCTTCCATCCTTCGGTTCTGGGTGTAGACAGTTCAGATCTCTTGAAGTATAGGGAAATCCAACTTTTGGTTCTGATCATAAAAGACGGAAAAATTTTAACGGTTCGGTAGAGGAGGAGGTCGAGAAGATAATGACACCAAGGTCTTCGTAAGAAAAAACAGTCTTCTCTTCCTTTGCTAGTCTTGGTCAGACTCTATTGGAAATCTTGAAGACACTTCAGGCATCGCATTACGAACAAGAAGAAAGTCCCCTAAAACACTGAAGGAGTAAAAAGTTTTTATTGGGGTGTAGATGTACTAAGTCTGGGTCTATCTACGATTCACGAACTGTCTACGTCGGAGAATGTGTCGACATAACAACTAGTCTTATTGTATGCCTTAGTAAGGATTCCGAGATTGTAGTCGATAAAACCCATACTTACAACTAAAATAGAGAGAACAATAGATACACCTGGACCTTCACAACCATTCGAAGAATTTAGAGTCAAAGATGTAGACATTTCATGTATGTCAGTGAATAAAGTCTATGAACATACCTTTTAAGTACTGAACACGTACCTTTCGATGAATGGGGTCACAGACTTAAATTATGATTGTGTCAGATTGATTAAAAATCGCCAATAGAACCAATAATAGAAATGACATTTGTGAATAAGGGATGTGGATGTTATTAATACATTATACTCAAATGTGGTCTGTAATAGGATTTATACAGGAGTAAAATTTCTCTGACACATTGTCCTGACACTACTGGCACAGGTCTAGTAGGGTACAATAAGCACATAGTGAAAAGTAGTTCAAGGTTTTGTATAAAGATTCGTCTGACTCTTTACGAGGTTATAGGAAAGAACCTCGGCTTAAATTTAAAACCAGGTACGTAAAGTTGTCAATTGCCTTTCAATCCCTATTGGGTCACTTATCGACACAACCTCTCATGGAGATACGGAGAGTTCAGGGGCTGACGATAAAGTAAACCCGTTAGAAAAAAAAAGGGGGTATAAAAAAATAAACCGACGCAGTCCAGAACTTAGAATCAACACCGTTTGTCTTTGAAAACAACGTCGTAAGTCTTGGACCTCGCCAACCACCGTCCCTCCCCAATCAACCAACACCACGACCCCTAACCAACGGGACTTCGGACTGGTCAGGAGTGAAGAAGGGACTTCCTGTTCCCCATCACTCCACGGAGGACGGGACACGAGGTCGGGACGGAGGACCTCCCTACTCTAAGACGACGGAAGAAAGGTAATGAGTACTGACTTCTCATCAGTCGTAGACCCAACCACGACGTCGGTCTTTTACACGTCAAACATACGATGTGTATTTTTACATTAATTACAGTTGTCAAGTGGTAACACTATCGTTTCTGGTGTCGATTGTACGTCATTAGTGAAATAAATACGCGAAATAGTGTACGAGAAGAAATCGTTGTGATTCTTACAAATTATCTTCACACATCAAATCTTCCCTCGTGGTATTTTACCATTGTAAACTCCTGAAAGGATCACCGGGTCACCCGAAGGGAGTATCGAGTCAGTCATTTCTTGGACGAACGTCACGTCCTCTGGGCCCAAGTTAGGGACCCACCCCTTCTAGGGGACCTCTTCCTTTACCGTTGGGAAAGGTCATAAGAACGGACCTCTTAGGGTACCTGTCTCCTCGGACCCCCCGATGTCAGGTACCCCAGAGTTCTCAACCTGTGTTGAATCGCTGATTTGGTCACGAAGGTCACGTCCCCCGGACTCAAGTTAGGGACCAACCCCTTGGTTCTAGAGTGTACGGTACAGTGGTTTTTTGAAATTTTTCATCGTAAGTTTATACCATATAATAGACACTTTAACAATCGGTGAGTTAGTACAGACTAAGACACTAGGGTACCTGTCATGGGTAGTCCGAAGAGACAGACCCTAAAGGGTCCGTTCTTGTGACCTCACCCATCGGTAAAGGAAGAGGTCCCCTAGGAGGGTTGGGTCCCGAGTTTGGGTCCAGAAGACGTAACGTCCGTCTAAGAAATGGCAGACTCGGTAGTTCCTTCGGATAATAAAGGGGTACCCAACAAAAGTTCAATAATTACAAAAATAGGAATAAAACGTATCTAAACACATGACCATATTAAATAAAACAAAGAAGTGACTATCATTACTGTATTTCATGGGATCGATGGTGAAATGACTTAACAGTAAGACACGGGTCTTGACACGGGACGTAAAAGGTGTGTAATTGAGTACGTGGGAGTGTCAACGGGTCTCTTGTCCCTAATATTCAGTGTAAAGTCCCTACTCCTTCGTTTTCCGAGTCGATATTGAACGTCTCGGACCGAGCGAGTATGCAAAAGAACAGAAACAGACACCCAGAATCTATCAAGTATCAATGACATGGAAACAACCACCAAAAGTCACCAGTAAACTCTACAATGTCTTACGTGTCCTATCTTTGAAGACTCTTAACCCTGTGACATCAAGGACCGGGATAAGTAAAGATTACTTTTAGGACTTCTCTCTATCGAGACCTACTCCGTCGTTTTACACAGTCAGTAGGTTCAATATCTGTCTTTAAGTTTCGTCGTCTCTGACCGACGTTCGGTGACTCTTAATGGAGTGAAACCGGATTTACGGAATCTAATAGTCTAACTCTGAGTGTCCTTCCTTTAATTGGGCGAAAAACATAGTAACTAAAACACCGTATTAGACTTTCCTTCCCCTCTCATGATCATTCTAAACCTTTAAAGATCAGTAAAAATTTAATACCAGTTCGGTTAGGATAAGACAAATTTAAAAGAATCATCTTTCTTTTAGGATAAGATAAATTTATGGAATCATCTTTCTATGAAGTACACCCCTCCACCCTGGCAACAAAAGTTAATCTGAATAAATTTTATTCAATTATAAGTGTGTCTACGAAATTCAATTATTTACAATGATTAGATCATGTCTAGAGATTCCGAAATTGGAACAAAAACTTCTTTTTCAAGTATTCAAATTTTTTTAGACTTTTGACGTTTAGATATATATTTGCTCAGAATTAATAAACTTACATTTTTATATATGAGTAACATCTTTAAATCTTTTGTGGTTTTCTATATTTTGACCTTTATTCTCGATGGGTACAATTATGATGGATGACGATTATAAGGACTGACATAGAAAAGACATAAGTATACATATGATCTGTCTGTATACGTATAATTGTATACATAAAATGTCTTAACTTTAAAGTAACGTCTGTCGGACCCTTGGACGGAAAAAGTACCTTTTATAACAATCGCAAAGGATACAGACCTTCTTTAGAAGAAAAGAAAGTTACATTAAGTGTGACCTAGAAGTAACGTGTGCCCGAAAGAGATCAACTCCGGCCACCCCGATGAGAGAACAACGTCTCCTCCGTCTGAGCCGTCGACACCCGTGTCCGAATCAACGGGGTGTCGTACAACCTAGCAGAACCCGCTCCCAAGTTTGGACACAGGAGACGTAACTGTCGTCTAAGAATTGGTGACTTGGTGGTCCCTTTGGGATTGTATTAGAAAATTTTATCCTATGAACCACGGATGTATTACAAAGTGACAGTCATGCCGGCACAAGAACAGGACAACAACCTGTAAATTTAGAAAGTGTGTAGACTATAAAAAGAACATGATGACTTCGTCTTAATAATCCAGTCTTTCACCGTAATCTTAAAGTATGAAACCTACTTTAAGAATGACAAAACGAAGGGACCACCGAGTCTCCAATTTCGTAGACGGACGTTACGTCCTCTGGACCCAAGCTAGGGACCCAACCCTTCTAGGGGACCTCTTCCTTTACCGTTGGGTGAGGTCATAAGAGGGGACCTCTTAGGGTACCTGTCTCCTCGGACCACCCGATGTCAGGTGTCCCAGCGTTTCTCAGTCTGTGCTGACTCGCTGAAGTGAAGTCTCATTTCTACCAGTACCGACACTAAATGACTCCTCATTAGATCGGAGACGTTTTATTTAACTGATACAATAATCGTCTCTTGATGGTCACACTAAATCGTACGACAACGTTGTCACCATTTATTATATTGTTCTCCTTGAAAAAGTTTCGTAAAGTCACGTCACATCGTCTTCTTAATTTACCATAAGACCACCGGAGTCCTCTGTCGAATTAATAACTACTCCGGACCTATTTATTCACTCATATCAAGTCCGATTGCGATGGTCGACCAAGAAAAGAGCAAAAAGATCTTTATTTAGTTTTAGTTCGATACCAAAGAATGTTACTACGTGAAAAGACTTTATAAAACCTTTGAAAAATTAAACATAAATATTTAACGAATTGTCCTATCGACCGTGATATAATTCACGAATTATTCACCGTCAACAATCACGACGACAAGGACGTAAATATAACAACGGAAATAATGGATCACTGTTGTCCTGTATATACTAAAAAGATTATAAAAATTAACCTCATATTAACGAAATGTTACAACAAGTAAAGACGACATGTTGTTGTACTTAGTCGATATACACATGTATAGAGGGGATTCTGTATACACTAACTGGATCGGTATTCAAATCGTCCACTCAATAATATATTCTCGTAAGTGATAGTCAAATGTTCGAAATAATTTCTGAAAAAAAAACAGGTGTGGTGTCCCGTACACCCTTGAATCAAGGGACTGGTCGGGGGATGTCTCCTTCGTCAGAATTGGTGATCTAACGGTCCCTTCAGGGGCAATTTCTGAAATTTTATCTTGTAATTCATCTACAATACACAGAGAGAGGAACCTTTCACTGTATTAGAATTTTTTGGACTCCAGTCTATTTAACATGAAAAACAGTGTGTCGTACTATGTCATCAACTTGGGTATTAATGTAACTCTTATCAAAAGTTTTTCGTGAACTTTGAATAAATACCAATTTTTTTTTTTTCTTTAGACCTTCACATATCTGGTTTTAATAAAATTTACCCATAGAGATTCAATGAAAATAAAAGAAGACAAACGAACGGGTATTAAAGACTAAAAACATGTTACTTGTACAACACATTCTGGGTTTCTTTTGTTTGTAAATAACATTTGATTTCGGAATTTCTTTGAACCGGGGTTCATGTGGTCACAAATGGTGTTTCCTTACCCCTCGTTATAGGTCATTGATTAAGTCTGGACTACGATAAACAATTACCTCTTAATCGGACCAGAGATCCATGCACACTTTTGACACGAAACTGATATGTCACAATCCTACGAATTTTACGTATCTGTACTTTAGTCCCTGGTTGACTCGTTCTACCGTCGTACGGGGTCCCGACGTCGGAGGAATGGAGCGTTCTAGAGAAACGGTACTGATTACTTTACATATTTGCCCTTTCTCACCGCGTTAGGAAAATGGAAGTTCGTCTAGGGTAATCAGACGAGTGAGATAACTGAGGGTGGATTGAGATTTATCTTCTGACATGGGGGTGAAGGGAAGGGAGTGACATAAAAAGAGAGATCGTGAATGGGGAAAAACTGTACAATGCATAAACGACTAACAAATAAGTGAAAGACAGAGCGGAGTTAAATTTACATTCAAAGACTCTCCTTCCTTGGAGCATAAAAAGTGACTTTGTCACTGATCGTGTATCATCAATGAGACATTTATAAATAACTTACTTATTTATTAGTTGTGAATTTAGACATAATCTTCGGTCTCTACTCACAGTAGGTGTATTGTCTTTAAAGTTCCGTAAAGTCGTTCTGGGGCATAACTGTCCCGACATAAACGTATTGTGATAGTGTACGACAGATGAAGGATCCTGTCTCTTTAATCTCCTCTTTACTCAGTACTGTTCAAGCACTGTACTACCTTGTCGATTTGGAGGTCAAAAGACTCGACTCCTGACTTTCCCCCACAGTTTTCTTGGTTTTTCAGGATCCCTCTAATGTCTCTCCCACATCTAAAATTTTCGACAGAGTATTTCAAGAAATACTCGAGGACACGAACGAGACTGAACGTGTACGAGCCCAGACTAGAAGTCGTCATATGGATGGTTTCTGAAACCCTTGATTTGATTCCCTCTCTGGTGACGGACCTGAGGTCGGAGCGGTGACCTACCACGTGCACGTCCAGTCTAGGTCTATCACGATGTTTCCACAATCTTGCGTATAACTTTGGTGATGGGACTTAAGTTGATCCAACTAAAGGACTATTCTTTTTTTATGATTGTAAGATGTACACCAAATTTATTCTGACTCAGAGTATTGTATTATAAGTTTTATAGGTCTCATGTTAGGTTTAATGAGTCGTATGTTTCTTGGTCCTTTGGAGTTGACAGTCCCCTTTTCTTTCTTTACCGGTTAAGACTTACTGTGTTTACCACCTTAATAGATTGTTTCTGAAAATCTCGTTGGTACTATTTTTACAAGGCTTTTCACTGTCGTTTATGACAACTCTACTTACCTTTTCTATTTCAGAGTCGTCTTTTTTTTTTATATAATTGTCTTTATTGGTTTAACTTTAAAATCTTAACTTTTTATGTCAACAAGTCAGTGATTCAGTAAAGGTTGAGACGTTTGGGTACCTGACGTTGTGAGGTCCGAAGGGACAGGAAGTGACAGAGAGTCTCAAACGAGCTTGAGTAGAGGTAACTAAACAACTACGGTAGGTTGGTAGAGTAAGAGACAGTGGAGAAGAACAGGTCGAGAGTTATAAAGGGTCGTAGCCCCAGAAAAGGTTACTCAGCCGAGAAACGTAGTTCACCGGTCTCATAACCTCGAAATCGAAGTCGCAGTCAGAAAGGTCACTTATAAGTCCCAACTAAAGGAAATCCTGACTGAGTAAAACTAGAGGAACGATATTAGTTTTGATTTTTGAGTGATGTACCCAAAATCATCTTCTTATTCCTATTGTCTGTTTCTCTAATCACAGACAATTAGAACTTCTATCCAATCATCTTTGATAGATTAAACTTATTGTCTCTCTTTTTTTCTAACCCTCTTTTTATTAGTCACGGAGACCCTCGAAACCCTGTTATGGCTTTCCAGACTATTAAGTAAAGTCGTCTCAGAGGTTTCCTCTCCTCTTTCTCTCATATCTTTTTTATAAAGTTTTTTATTAACGTCCTTTCGAAGAGTTTAAACCGTTTACTCTATTTGGATGGGTAAGTTCTTCGGTCGTTTTGGGTTCGATCGACTTAGGTTTCTTCAGGTATGGACGTATGTAGTATTAGTTCTTTTTCGATTGGTTTTTTTTATAACTTTCGTTGACCTCTTTGTACTGTGTAATGACTACCTTCTTGTTAACTTACTGACACCCAAAGAGATGGACGACTTACGGTCGTCGTGGAATAACCAACACTGTTGGTTTTTATGGAAGTCTCCAATGGTGTACAGGGGACCCCCTTTTTAGTTCTTGGTCATTAGGTTGAACTCAACAGGTAAAAAGGTTTGTAACAAATTTTCTTTAAAAGATCAAACCAAACGAAAAGTTAATGGATTAAATATTGAGAACTAATTTTATCGTTTATACTCATCCTATTTCTGAGGGTTAGAGAATAGCGGGTAGTTCTCTGAAAACTTTTTCTTATTTATAAACATATTATCATCACATATAAAATATATATATATATATATGGATGTATAAGTCACGGTCAAATAAACAACAATGACAACAAATCAGTGATTCAACACAGGTTGAGAAAACACTCGGGTATCTGACATCGGGCGGCCCGAGGAGACAGGTACCCTAAAGGGTCCGTTCTTGTGACCTCACCCAACGGTAAAGGAAGAGGTCCCCTAGAAGGGTTGAGTCCCTAGCTTGGGCGTAGAGGAGGTAACCGTCCACTCAAGTAATGGTGACTCGGTGGTCCCTTCGGGTGGTCAAATAAGTCCAAGTCCATAAGTATTTTCTAGTCGTGTCTTCGTTCAAGTAAAAGTTTCTCGGAAGCTGTGACTTGGACAAGGAGTAGGTTCTTCCTCTAATGTAAGAATTGACTACTCCGTCCCTTCTTGACTATTCCTCTCTTGAAAGAGTGTTATAAAGTTCCACAGACGTCAACTCTAGTTGTTTCAGACTTCGTTGGACTCTTGTCATGATACCAACGATCGATTCCAAAGAATGGTAAACTTCTGTCAAATTAAAGTGTACCACCCTAAGATTTTCTAAAGGTCGTTGACGTTCTTTACGGTATAATCCCCTATATCGTGTTTATAAACTCAATTCCTTGTGAACACTATGAACTTACTATCGTTGGGGTTTTTTCTCTATAACTTACACCGACTGTCTAACTAAAGTCATGGAAAATTTAGAGTATACCTTTTTTTTCTTTTCGAAAAGAGTAATAATCTCTTCGTTAATGTATCTTTGTTCGTCTTTAAAATGGTTGTTTTATGAAACAGTCTAGTTGGATCTTTGAATTTTTCATTTTGTTGTAAACTGTGACCTATACACTTGATATATTTGACTCTTTTAGGGTATTATAATCATTAACTATCACTTATTTATGTTCGTAGTGAAAGTGAAAAATTTGAAACCATCAAAGGTCACCTTGTGTCTTGGTATTAACAGAATTACGTAACTGAACTTATTTGTAAGGGTAATTTTAAAGTAAAGAACCCGAAGGGACTATCGAGTCAACTATTTCTTATGTGGACATTACGTCTTCAACGGTCAAGTCAAGGGTCCAGTCCTTCTAGGGGACCTCTTCCCTATCCGATGGGTGAGGTCATAAGAACTCGAAGGGAACACCGAGTCGACCATTTCTTAGGTGGACGTTACGTCCTTTGGACCCAAGCTAGGGACCCAACCCTTCTAACGGATCTCTTCCCTATCCGACGGGTGAGGTCATAGGACCGGATCTCTTAGGGTACCTGATGTCAACAGTAACATCCGGTGTAGAAACCGAACTTGGATTTCGAACATAGTCAATGTGTTGACCGACCCTAATCCTCACATCGGACATTGTACCGTTTCGCATGTATCACCCGATGTTGATAGACTCGAGCTCTTTGCCGACCACCCCCACTCCCGACGTCCGTACGTTCTTAAAACTAAGGGTCACACTCCTCAACCATACAACAACAGTAGATTCGTCGATTCCCCAAAAGGGGTGAACGAGTCGTCACTTCTTACACGGACGTTACGTCCTCGGTGTCCTCACCGTCCAAGCTAGGGACTCAGTCCTTCTAGGGGACCTCCTCCCGTACCGTTGGGTGAGGTCATAAGAACGGACCTCTTAGGACACCTTACTTTCTCGGACCGTCCGATGTCAGGTATCCCAGCGTTTCTCCGTCTGTGTTTACTTCGTTGACTCGTGTGTGTGTGTAGATTCGTTGCTTCCTTTGTTTCTCTCTAAAACGTAGTCCCACACTGTAGTAGTCAAAACAAAAACCTCTCGTCACATTCCTCATTTAACCTTACTCTTTTTTTTTTTTTTTTGTCAAAACCCATTTGATCAATCGCTCGACCACGTACTCATTACACCGACTACCAAAAACGAGACAGTATTAAATACCGGTCTCTCATAAAGGTATGAATGTCACTATAACAGAAGATTTTCAAGAGTACGTACATCTAGGTCTTACTTAGTTTACCGAAAAACAACAATAAAATACTTTCCAGACTACCTTTAAATTTTGGTCCTGTAACAATAAGTGAGGTAGCATTAGTCTAAAATTCCGAAGATGAGGAAATAGACTACCGAGAAATCGGAGAACCCCCACCCCCCGGCACCCCTTAGATTGGTACTAAGGTTCTAAGCATCCGAATGTAATTGATACGTTTACACCCAAACCTGGTAGAGACACTAACGTTCGTTACGTCCAGTGACTCTCCACATACAACAGAGGATTAGGAGGGTTCTAGAATAGAAAGTCGGGAACTTCACAGTATTTCTTTCACAGGAATTATGATGATCGACGTTCTGCCACTTGTTGATAGTGTCAACAACACCAAGTCAGTGAGTCCGCACAGACTGAGAAACGATGGGGTACCTGACGTCGTGTGGTCCGAATGGACAGGAAGTGGTAGAGGGTCTCAAACAAGTTTGAGTACAGGTAACTCCGCCACTACGGTAGGTTGGTAGAAACAGGAGACAACAGGGGAAGAGGACGGGAGTTAGAAAGGGTCGTCGTCCCAGAAAAGATTACGAAAACGAGGAGTGTAGTCCACGGGTTTCAAAACCTCGAAATCGTAATCATGAAGGTTACTTATAAGTCCCAACTGAAGGAAATCCTGACTGAACAGACTGGAGGAACGACAGGTTCCCAGAGAGTTCTCAGAAGAGGTCGTGGTGTCAAGTTTTTCGTAGTTAAGAAGCATGAGTCGGAAGAAATAGCAGGTTATCACTGTAGGTGTGTACTGATGACCTTTTTGGCATCGAAATTGATCTACCTGGATAAAGCTGTTTCATCACGGAGACAAAGAATTATACGACAGATCCAACCAGTATCAAAAAGAAGGTTCCTCGTCCGTAGAAAATTAAAGTACCGACGTCAGTGGTAGACGTCACTAAAACCTCGGGTTTTATTATTTCAGACGGTGACAAAGGTGACCGAGGGGTAGATAAACGGTACTTCACTACTCTGACCTACGGTACTAGAATCAAAAGATTTACAACTCAAAATTTGGTCGAAAAAGTGAGACGAGAAAGTGAAAGTAGTTCTCCGAGAAATCAAGGAGAAGTGAAAGACTTTTTCCCACCACAGTAGACGTATAGACTTCAATAACTATAAAGAGGGCCGTTAGAATTAAGGTCGAACACGAAGTAGGTCAGGTCGTAAACAGTACTACAAGAGAGGTATATTTAATTTATTCGTTCTACTGTTATATGTCGGAACTACATGAGGAAAGGGCCAAACCTTGGTCAGACAACAAAGTATAGGGCAAGATTGACAACGAATAACCGGACGTATGTCTAAAGATCCCTCGTCCAGTCCACCAGACCATGAGGGTAGAGAACTTCTAAAAAGACGTCAAATAACACTAAGTGTGTCAGTTTCTGAAACCGTATCAGTTATTTCGACTTCATCTACAAAAAGACCTTGAGAGAACGAAAAAGTTACTACAACCACTAAACTAGAGACCAAGGAGATGGAAAAGATTTAGGTCGAACTTGTAGACTTTCAAGTACCAAGTGTTTGACAACTTCGGACCGAATCCCTTAAAACTCGTAATGAAACGATCGTACACTCTACTCACGTTAACACACCATCAAACTCGTAATAAACGGTAACGGAAAGAAACCCTAACCTTACTTTTGACTGGAAAAGGTCAGGACACCGGTGACGACTCAAAAGGTTTAAACGACCGTATAACTCACGTCGTGAAAGTGTCGTAGTAGAAAATCCTAAACTTTATCGAATGGACCTTAAGGTAGTGGAGGTGATCGAAACGAGTATCACTTCACTTCACTTCACTTCACTTCACTACAGCGAGTCAGCACAGGTTGAGAAACGTTGGGGCACCTGACATCGGATGGTCCGAGGAGACAGGTACTCTAAGAGGTCCGTTCTTATGACCTCACCCAACGGTTCATTACGAAGGATTTCAGGTGAACTGCAACGTATGGTCCTACAGACCGAGAGCCACTCACTAGTATGGTAGCACGAATAGACCCAGTACTTCAAGAGAAAACATATCAAGAAGACACATAAGAACGGTGGAGAAGAATTATAGAAGACGAAGACAATCCAGGTATCGTAAAGACGGGAAATAACTCGGATAGAAACGTCCTTTTCAAGGGAACCATAGAGCCTAAAACAACTTCTCTAGAGATCAGAAAGGATAAGATAACAAAGGGAGATAAAGAGACGTAACTAGTGACTCCTTCCGAAAGAATGGAGAGGGACGATAAGAAACCTTAAGACGTAAGTTTACCCACATAGAAAGAAAAAGAAGAGACGGAAAACGAAGAGAAGTAAAGAGTCGATAAACATTCCGGAGTCTGTTGGTAAAACGGTAAAACGTAAAGAAAAAGAACCCCTAACAGAACTAGGGACGGAGAATATGTTACAGTGATTGGAGGTAGGTATCAAGAAGTCCGTGAGACAGATAGTCTGGATCAGGGAATTTAGATAAAGAGTGAAGGTGATATATTAGTATTCCTTAAACTCAATACAGTATGGACCTACCAGATCACCAAAAGGGATGAAAGAAGTTAAATTCAGACTTAAACCGTTATTCCTCAAGTACTAGACTCGGTGTCAGTCGAGGACCAGAAGAAAAACGACTGACATATCTCGAAGAGGTAGAAACCGACGTTTCTTATATTAGTCAGACTAAAGCCACAACTGGTAGACCACTACAGGTACACATCAGAAGAGAACACAACAACCTTCTCCCACAAACGATACTGGTCACGCAAGAGAACCATTTTGACATAATCGGAATCGGGACGAAGTAAGACATGAGGATCCGGTTTAAACGGACAATGAGGTCCACAAAGAACTGAAGGATGAAAACGTAAGGTCAGGGGATATTACTTTTCCTGTAGAAAAAACCCACAAGATCTTCCAGAACATCTAGAAGTATCTCGGCAAGTTGGAGGTGAAGAAGTCGTAATGACCAGTCCCGTATCTGAACCTAATGACACTATAACTTACCAAACGGAACCTTTGCTTGTCTCTAGTAAGACAGTAAAAACTCTAACGTGGGTTCACGACGTAAAACCTGAGAGAACAACTGGTACTACCAATGAGGTAAAGAAGATTCCCTAAGAACGGGTGTTATCGTATATATTACCAGTAGACTCAATTTAAGTGGGTAAGGTCAAGTAAAGTCAAACGACTAAGGATTTTACAGCTACAAGTGAGAACGGTGGAGGACAAACTGGTGAAGGTTAAACGGAACTAAGTATCTCGATTGTAAGGTCCAAGGATACGTCATAACGAGAAAGGTCGTAGTCTGAAATGAAGGTAGTGGACAGTGTAAGTGTCACCCCACAACAAAAACGAAACCGAGGTAGAGAAGTAAGAAAGACCTCAATAAAGAGGTGAATAGGAGTCAATAATCCGTGGATGACTAGACCTCTCAAGTAGAAAGTCACAGGATAGAAAAAACGGAAAAGTATGACAAGTACCCTAAGAGTTCCCTTCTTATGACTTCCATAAGATGACTTCCAGGGAAGAGGTAACCTGGTGAAAAACAGTCTTGAGAGGTGGTACTGGGCCGGGAGAACCCACCGGGATGTGTCGTACCGAGTATCAAAGTGACTCAATCTGTTCCGACACCAGGTACACAAGTCTGACCAACCAAAAGACACTAACACCAAAAGNATTCCTCAAGTACTAGACTCGGTGTCAGTCGAGGACCAGAAGAAAAACGACTGACATATCTCGAAGAGGTAGAAACCGACGTTTCTTATATTAGTCAGACTAAAGCCACAACTGGTAGACCACTACAGGTACACATCAGAAGAGAACACAACAACCTTCTCCCACAAACGATACTGGTCACGCAAGAGAACCATTTTGACATAATCGGAATCGGGACGAAGTAAGACATGAGGATCCGGTTTAAACGGACAATGAGGTCCACAAAGAACTGAAGGATGAAAACGTAAGGTCAGGGGATATTACTTTTCCTGTAGAAAAAACCCACAAGATCTTCCAGAACATCTAGAAGTATCTCGGCAAGTTGGAGGTGAAGAAGTCGTAATGACCAGTCCCGTATCTGAACCTAATGACACTATAACTTACCAAACGGAACCTTTGCTTGTCTCTAGTAAGACAGTAAAAACTCTAACGTGGGTTCACGACGTAAAACCTGAGAGAACAACTGGTACTACCAATGAGGTAAAGAAGATTCCCTAAGAACGGGTGTTATCGTATATATTACCAGTAGACTCAATTTAAGTGGGTAAGGTCAAGTAAAGTCAAACGACTAAGGATTTTACAGCTACAAGTGAGAACGGTGGAGGACAAACTGGTGAAGGTTAAACGGAACTAAGTATCTCGATTGTAAGGTCCAAGGATACGTCATAACGAGAAAGGTCGTAGTCTGAAATGAAGGTAGTGGACAGTGTAAGTGTCACCCCACAACAAAAACGAAACCGAGGTAGAGAAGTAAGAAAGACCTCAATAAAGAGGTGAATAGGAGTCAATAATCCGTGGATGACTAGACCTCTCAAGTAGAAAGTCACAGGATAGAAAAAACGGAAAAGTATGACAAGTACCCTAAGAGTTCCCTTCTTATGACTTCCATAAGATGACTTCCAGGGAAGAGGTAACCTGGTGAAAAACAGTCTTGAGAGGTGGTACTGGGCCGGGAGAACCCACCGGGATGTGTCGTACCGAGTATCAAAGTGACTCAATCTGTTCCGACACCAGGTACACAAGTCTGACCAACCAAAAGACACTAACACCAAAAGTCAGACAGACGGGAGACTACCTCTTCCTATTCTCCGAATACCTTATTATTTTGACTTGATAATGCAAAAACATTCCAAGTCGTATAACTTTTCACCAGACCTTTATATAGGGACAAAAAAAAATCAATTAATAATATCAGAGCTGGTCTCAAGTACTGTGTAAGACTAAAATCAATCCAACCCAATAAGTGTAGTCGAGAACTCTCAAACACGAACTTACTAAGAAGTAAATCACTGTGATTTCACGACAAAGGTCACATAGTGGTAAAACTCACCTCTTTATAAAGATCGGACTTTGTAACACGAAGAACTTCTCAATTTCATCATGTTCGACTTGTATCAATAAAGTAAATGGAATAAGGGACATCCTAAATTTTAAAGTCAGAACTCAATGGCCAATTAGACAGGTTCATGAGAAAAATGGACCCGCCAATACTCACTGTGACACATGGACTGAAACGTGGAAACGGACGAGTGTCCGTTACGGAGTAAACGGTCGTTAATGTAGTCATTTGTAAGATCCTCTATGGGGTCTATCAAGGAAATTCCAATTCAAACAGAACAAAGTGTTAATTCGAGAACAAGGGGACCACCCGAAGGGACCACCGAGTCTACCATTTCTTAGACGGACGTTACGTCTTTTGGACCCAAGCTAGGGACTCAACCCTTCTAGGGGTCTCTTCCCTTACAGTTGGGTGAGGTCATAAGAAAGGAACTGTTAAGATACCTGTCTCCTCGGACCACCCAACGTCAGGTACCCTAGTGTTTCTCAGCCTGTGTTGACTCGTTGACTGTGAAAGGGGACATAGATGATAACGAAAAGGATCAACAGGGTGTAAAAGATCACCGTACCTTAACATAGATTTTCTTACAAATAATAAAAGGAAGAACCTTTACTTCATCTAACACTCCGACTAAGGTACATCACTATAAATTAACAGTGAAATTGTTCATGTTTTACTACAGGGAACTGTCTATTTTTCCTTTACACGTCTTTACGATAATTATACTAGGTCTTCAAACGAAGTCCGGTAATTCGGGTTGGGTTGAAAAAGGTAATCCGTAAACCCTCCTACGATAACGACGACAGAAGTCTCAAATGTTCTTGATTCTCTAGGATAATAATATTCTTGTGTACTTGTACTCGAAAACCTTTAAATTTTCGTGTGTATGACACCTTCATACCGGACTGGGAAAATTGGTCTCAAGTGTAGGTTTTGAGTTGGTTCGCATTCTGTGATTTTAGTATACGTTGGGAGAATAATTTATAAATTAGACCAAAAAGAGGAAGACAGAGTCGGAGTGAGACTGAGTCGTATTCCAATCCTAAAGAACTGACCAGTAGTGTTATCTAAATGAAATATTTTATTGAGGTACTCTCCGGTCTCCGGGAGACTTAACCAGTAAATTATGTTGGCATACCTAATGAACTAACTAACGAGTTACATGAATTAATACGAGAAAGAAGACGGGAGGAAAGAGAGGAAAGACCCTCCAAGGTCCCTTGTTCGGACGTCAAGAGATCCTTATCGCTAGACCGGTCCCAGGTGGGTCACATCGTGAATAGCGTCTCGAGGTATATCCTTCGAAACCCGGGTAGATGGAGGAGGTACTCTGATACTTGAGACCTCCCGTCTTGGGTATGAATGAGTCGAGACCCAGGGTAAGTAAGTAGCTTTCAAATAGTTCATGGATCACACGGTCCGTGGTCTCGTCAGGGATCCTTAGGGACGAAAGTTTTTTTTTTTTTTGTTTTGGGAGACAAATACTTCTTTTTATCTTTGTACTACTCACATTATTACTATCCACCGTAGTCAAATTACGAATGACTTACGACCCAAAACACAGTTCACAAATTATACCTGGTAGCGTCCCTGTAGAGACCGTCAGGTCACCAACTCTGAAATGGAAAGTCAAGTCCCTATGTCCAAGCTAGGGACCAACCTCTCGATTCTAGGGTGTACGAAGAACCGGTTTTTTGGTTTTGTATCTTCATTATCACATTGTTTATTTCTGAAATTTTTATCAGATATAGTTTTTTTGAAATTATTTTATTAAGACGTGTTTCAAGTACTTTATTTTATTCTTGGTAGACTTATTTTGGGGCACTACATATCTGATAACCGTAGAGACAAAACGGTAACTCCTTTGAGTTTTTTAATTGAATACGTGTCTGTTCTCAAACTTTTGTCCGCAAGTCAAAATATCAAACTTGTAAATTGTTGATTTAGTATGTCGTATAGTCAAGTCAAGTCAGCGAGTCAGCACAGGCTGAGAAAAGCTGGGGTACTTAGCGTCGTGCGGTCCGGAGGGACAGGTAGTGGTTGAGGGTCTCAAGTCAGTTTGAGTGCAGGTAGTTCAGTCACTACGGTAGGTCGGTAGAGTAGGAGACAGCAGGGGAAGAGGAGGATGGGGGTTAGGGAGGGTCGTAGTCCCAGAAAAGGTCACTCAGTTGAGAAACGTACTCCACCGGATTCATGACCTCAAAGTCGAAATCGTAGTCAGGAAGGTTTCTTGTGGGTCCCGACTAGAGGAAATCTTACCTGACCAACCTAGAGGAACGTCAGGTTCCCTGAGAGTTCTCAGAAGAGATTGTGGTGTCAAGTTTTCGTAGTTAAGAAGACGCGAGTCGAAAGAAGTGTCAGGTTGACAGTGTAGGTATGTACTGGTGTCCTTTTTGGTATCGGAACTGATCTGCCTGGAAACAACTGTTTCATTACAGAGACGAAAAGTTATACGACAGATCCAACCAGTATTGAAAAGAAGGTTCTTCGTTCGTAGAAAATTAAAGTACCGACGTCAGAGGTACACGTCACTAAAACCTCGGGGGGGTTTTATTTCAGACTGTGACAAAGGTGACAAAGGGGTAGATAACTACTGTCTACTTACGTAATATTTCAGTGTCTCTTCCCTCCCAGATCAAAGAAATAAACTTCCTGTACCATTTCAATGTCATTTCAGAAGTGTCTCATCAGTGTACATTCTGAGATCGTCCGGTCTCTTCCTTCCCCTCAAGTCCGTCGCGCCCCTGTCGTACCCTTTTCGTCTCTACACTTTCGTCCTGGACCCTTACTCGTCAAGTACTTGTCCGACTTCCTACACCAAACTCTAAACACCTTCCTTTCCATCTGACTAAACTGTCTCTTTCAATACTCACTAAATTCTTTAACCTTGAGGTAGGACTTTTATAATATTGTTCGTAAACTACCCAAAATTAGTCTCCTTCCCGTATCAATCTAGAAATAGAATTTTTCTTTAAGATTACTGTATGTCTTTTCGTCTAGTCAGTCTTATCTACCCCAAACACCGAAGAGACAGTTTTCTCTACTACGTCCAGAACCTATTTGGGTTAAGACTGTACTCACTGGGATAACAGGACTTCGTAATATTCAAGTAATATTGGGAAAATCTTTCATGAGAAGGCTATACTTAGCTCCCAGAATTAAAGTGTAGACCCTTAAATATAATTTCTTTGTTGTATTTTACATTCTTACGGAAGTCTTGTCGAAAGTACTATCATCAAATCTCACGAATTTTACATAACCACTTCAATTTATTCATTCATTAACTTACCACCTTTTATCACCTTTATTACTTTGGTATTATCTTTTTACCAATTGTATGGAAGTGACCGATCAATATTTAGTTTTTATTACAAGTCTTTTAATATATTCGTGTATCTTTTTATAAACTATTGACTTTTTTTCATCTCATTTTATCTATGAAATAATGATATCTTACTAATGTTGACTCTGGACACACATCTATTTGTTTGAACTTCCTTTATGTGACTAGTTCAATATTACCACCATTTTCACGTTTAGTCAGTACAGAAACGCTGGGGCACCTGACTTCGGGTGGTCCGAAGGGATAGGTACCCTAAGAGGTCCGTTCGTAGGACCTCACCTAACGGTAAGGGAAAAGGTCCCCTAGAAGGGTCGAGTCCCTAGTTTGGGTCCACAGGACGGAACGTCCGTCTAAGGAATGGTAGATTCGGTAAAATAGGAAACAAGAGATAAAAAGGTTACAAGAAGTTATATGAATTAAACAAAAATATTGCCTTTTTCCATCTGTGAAACCCTGACATGGAAAACCTGTTCAAACTCACTGTTATTTATCCTTTGTTAATTTTTGACTGAATCATAAGCTCAGTCCCAAATCTGTAACATCTGTAAATTATTTACAGTTGACTTACCTTCGAGATTAGTCAAAAGGTAGGGGAAACCAATCTCAGAATCTTAGGATAACGTTACGTAATCGTCAAAACGGTAGTAGACTTGAATGCGTCCGGGTGTCTTACCCCCTTTTTTGAGACGAAAAGGTTGAAGTATGAACTTCGTCAACCTCTCTTGAGTGGAAGGGACACGTTTTCATTAGTGAGTCAGAGTTTATTGTATCTTTTTTGAAACAAAGTTTGTATATAGTAAAGTATTTCAATAAAAAAGGAGAACATGTTTCCCTTGTAACTAACGAAAGGACTTATGAGTATAGCAAAAAGAATGGATCGTCGAGAACCAGTTCTGAGACAAGAGACCCAAAAGTTTAAAAATTACTTTATCTTAGGTCTCCACCTGAATTGGATAACTCAAAACTACCTGAAACTATTAGGTCTATGAAAGATTAATTTCCTGAAGTCACGTAATCAACTCATCCAGTCGTATGACACACGGTGTCGTCTACACAAAACCGAATTCTAAAAACCCCCAGGTCACAGTATAAATCTTCTTTGCGAGGGAAAAGAGACAATGACATTATTTAACTTCTGTAAATTTCAACTCCCTCCCCTGTTGTACTTCACTAGAAAAGTAACAACAACACAGTACTCTCTGCTCTGACCGTTGGGTGAGGTCATAAGAACGAACCTTATAAGGTACCTGTCTCCTCGGACCGTCCGATGTCAGGTACTCGAGTGTCTCAACCTGTGTTGACTAACTGAAAGCGAAAAAATATACAGTAGTCTTGTCCCTGGTTCAGGGGGCGTGAGTCTGAGTCAGAACTATAACAGGTCGGTTCACAGACACTTGTTTTCACAGTACAAAGTGAGAAATCAGTGTACCAGATCACAAAGTCGTGTGTCGGGTTAAGAAATTGGTAGAGAGGTTCGTTTTCTTCACCGCCATCCCTCCTTTACCAATTAAAGGTCCAATGATTAATATAGTACCCCCCAAATTTAACAGTAAGTTTCGTTTGTTGATCCACCTTTGAAGCCACTACACAACACTCCCATCGGTCCCCCAGAAGGATGGACTTTTATTAAGGGGTGGTTGAAAAGTGTTTTAAATTTCAAGTGTGACCTCGGACCGGGAAACTCCCGGAGAAAGTACTCAGTATATATAGAATAGCGTAACCGAATAGGTAAAGAATCACTTACAAACTAATTAAGTAGACTATGGTCATCATTGTCCTGGGGGTACTTTTACCTCGTATCCATTCAAGACACTTGTGTATACCGTTCCCATTCCCAAGTCCCCGATCTCGTGTCACGAACGTCTGGAAGTCTTAGTCCCCAGTGAATCTACCTAGATTTCCGGTCCGGTCCCCCACCCCTCCCCCTGTAGTTTAGGTAAAGTGGTCCTAGACGGTTCGTGAAAGATACTCCTCCAGTTACCTTATTCATAGGTGTCTCTGGTTTTCTTCCTTTTTATGTTGTACCGGAAAAGTAAGTTCCCTCAATCGTAATGTCACAAATCCTTTCTCAATTTATTAATTTGTAAAGACCCCACAAATGACACACTATCCATGGTAAGACTCACGTTACAGACACAGTAGACTGACTACGACACTAGTTCGGATACTGCATCCATGTTCCTGACGTAAGGAAATTATCCAAACCTTTGACGCCGCGTTCCCTTAAGTTTCGGAAAGTCTAAAACCAGGGTCGTAACTGAGGTCTCAGGAACGAAAATTCGTAACAAGATATGACAGAGGGTCTATTTAAAAAAAAAAAAATTTAAAGTCCCGAAGACTCGTTTCCATTTGTTTCTTTTTATTTGTCATATGGCATACACACATTACGGTTTAAAGAAGATGGAACAATGGACTTTAGAACATTTTATACTCTATAGGTTTCTTAGAAAAACGATAAGGTTTATATGAACTGAACCTATGAACCTATGAACTGAAGACTAGGATTTAAAAGAACCGAACCCCAATTAACCTGGATTCCCTAAAAAAAGACAATAACAAGATTTCGGAATCGGTTCTTTATAAAAGAAAAGTCTGAACGATGGACTTTACATCCGTCAGTTCGTCTCAATGGACCACCGGAAACTAGGGTAATCTCTCAAGACTTAACCATCGAGTCTAGGAATTTACTTTATACTATAATTTTATTGTGGTTTGACTCCAGTATCCTCTAACGTCACATTACATATGTCAGTCTTAACGGTCCTAAATCCCGTCTATCTTACTCAAAGTCAACCGAAGTAAACGAGTCAAACACGGAAAGGAAAGTGAGAAGTCACTAAGAATTGGGTGGAGAAGTGTATCGTCCTCGTGTCGTTGCGTGTTTTGGAGAATTGAGGTCACATCTCTAAAAATTTGAGAGTCTCAGACTATTTGTCGTCGTAGGAATAGTGAGGTCCTTTTGGGCTCTGTTCACGACGATGACTTGACCTTAAAGAGGTCCACGTTGGAGACGAGAGGATAGCAGAAGGGTGTCATAAAATACAAGTGCTTACAAGTGAAGTAGCGCAAACCGGAAAGAATTCCCTCCGGATTGGGTTACCGGAACACGAACGTCTGCCTGACACGAAGTATATCCAGGACAATAAAATGATTCCCACCAGACGTCCAGGAACGAAAGACGGCGGAATCCCCACTGGTCGGAAGTCGTTTCCATCATTGATGAAGTCGTCAATGTGTCTGTCATAAAGTCATATGTCTAAGAAAGTCGTTCACAGCTACCCTTCGAAAGGCACACGACTTCGTCTTGGACCGGATCTCAGAGGGCTTTAAGGTATGGGAGTAGAGGAGTGAACGGAGTGGATCGAGACCGGAACTCGGATGTGGGACACGTCCTGGGGTCCTAGTGTCTTGACGATTTCTATACCGGAAAATAGTATAGACCGTCAGACAACCTCTGTGTAGTTAGTTAACAATTCCTACCTATAATAACAATTTGGTACGATACGTAAAAAAAAAAAGTAAGAGACATCGACTGATTTCCTCGAGTTTTGTTCTTTTCATTGAACCTATATACTAAAGGAAATTTCATCGAACGTCTAAAAGGACTTTTTTTTTTTTAGTTTTATGAATAGACACTTTGGGAACCTTAATTGGATCCCTTTTTATAGAAATTACGACAGTAACTGGTTGACTCACTTTCTCAATTTTGAGAGAAAAAACAGAGTCACTTTTCTATTGTCATTATTTACGTCTCCGTTTTGTATACACCTAGTATTCACCGGAATGGTTAAGTGATGAAACTTTCAAAAAAGAATTTTAACAGCAGTCAGTTTCCCTTTCTGTCCATAGTATACGATAGTGAATATACGTCTTGACAATTTTTAATATATTTGCTTGAATTAATACTTTGTCTTTGTCAGGGTGTCTGTATCTTTTGTTTGTATACCAATGGTTTCCCCTTTCGTCAGTCCTCCTTATTTAATCTTCAAACCCTGATCGTCTGTGTTTGATGGTGTATATTTTGTTTGTTCCAGGATGACATATCGTGTCCCTTCATATAAGTCATAGAACATTATTAGACATTACCTTTTCTTAGACCTTTTCTTACATATGATATATACACACATTGACTTAGTGAAATGATATATGGTCTTTGATTGTGTTGTAACAATTAGTTGACACGAAGTCCATTTTTTTATAAGCATCAGTCAGTTTATAAATAAAACCTTTCCCTCTCAATTAAAGGAAAAACTAAAGACTGACTCGAAAAATCCTAAGTGTGACGTATTAAGGGAACACTACTATGACTCTGCCCTTTGATCCTCGATCTTTAGTGGAAGACTGAAAATTCAAGACGGTGAGTTGAAGAGTCGTTCGGGCCACGAAGTGGAATGAATGAAAAGGGGAGGAAAGAACTATTTCAGACTAAACCTACCACCCTCTCGGTGAGTGGGACAGGTGCACAAACGAAGACAGGTTGGATGTCACTAGAACCCACGTGTGGAACTCATAGATCTTTCCCGGTAAATCAGCCTCTATAAATAATATAGTCCCGGTACGACCGGAAGGTAACACAATGTGTGTAAGAGGATAAAAGTCAGACTCGAAGAATTCTACATTTGGTAGTTCTTTGTCCAAAGACATTGTAGAAAATTATAAGACTTAAAGAAGAATAATGTCTCGTTTCTCTAACGTAAGGTCGAAGTACTCCTAAACTACTTCCAAGAGTTACTCGAGATATGCCACTCGTGTATTAGAAAGAAATCCTTTTTAGAAACCAAATCTTAAGACCAAACACCCTTCTGAAGAGAATGATCTTGAGTAAGGTTCATCTCGTAACTTTTACGAACAGACCAACTTTACACCTTGGATGACTGTCTACACGCGATGCTATAAGAAAAAGACGACAGACGGTTAAACTTCTCTGACATAAGTTCATTTATGTACATACGCTAGTCTTGTGAAGTTCTTTACCCTGATGCCAACAGGGGTTTCTTTACAAAAATTTACCAACCTAATATACACTAGACAGACAAATAAGATGAGGTCTTATATACCTCCGTCCATTAGAGAAAAAGTAAGAACCGTTAGTAAACGAAAAGACTTACATTTAAAATAAGTTCAATTACGTATATTCGTCTTCTTTAATTTACTAATTTATAAAAATTTTTTTGTTTTAGTTACTAACCAGTATACGGATATATTTAAAACAAAATGTGAATCACTAGTATAATAATTTATGTTTAAAGAAGACTTCCTTGAACTACTCAAAAATAAAATACTCTTTTGTCGTATAACTCTTAACTCATTATAATTAAACAAAACTGATTTCTATAAACACAAAAGTAATGTGTTCTATTAAACTTAAAAGGAAATATCCGTTTAATTTGGACTCTGAATAATAATTTTATACAAAGAACTAAATGATAAAATAAACAAGGATTTTTCGTTCACACATTTTACGTCAAAATACAAAAATTTAACGTAAAGTACGAGGTAACTATGAACGATTAATTTTCTTGGACATCAAACTTTCAAATTTTCCTCACTATTAAAATATTTTAAGTGTAAGGCCAAAAAGACAGACACACACACTATTTAAACAAAAATACGTCTATAAACGGTGTGGACACGAAACTCAATTTAAATGTCAAAGATTAACGACGAAGAAAGAAATCTTTGAAAATTGAAGTGTACGTTTTTGAAGTACAATATTTCAGCTTGAGTATATTTTTTATGGATTACTCAAACTCAAAAACTACTATTTTCGGTAAACAATTAAGCCCTATTGGTTTCCATAGTTCGTAAAGATCTTTAGGACCTGTATCTTAAATTTTGAATTTACTCGTAACATGGAGACTCCGAATGCTTCTTCTTTAAGAGACAGAAGAATGTAACTTGACAAAAGTCTACTCTCGAAACACCGTGAAAAGAACACCAAAGGAAACGAACGAGTAACAAAATGGATCTTTATATTCAGTCAAAGATTTTGAAATTTTTTAGACGACCAATAGTACCGTATTATTTGTTCTCGGGCAACAAATACCAGACCTTGATCGTCGCGATCAGTTTCGTTGTCACCGTTTCTATTCGAACTGAAAACTTATAATCTTTGTAGTCTTACAGTACTTTTACAATGAAGTCACCCCTACACAGATCTCTTTAAAGAGGACCTAAGTCGGATAGTTCACGTTAATCTGTAAATCCTCTGATATCAACTTAATTCATTCAACTATAAAGGAGTTTGCAGACTACTCCTAGTCAGACTTTCGGATTTCCTCGGTCCAAGATCTTTTCCGGTGTTCTCAAAGTAAATTTATTGGGACAGTCAGTAAACTAGAAACTTAGTCAACTCCTTAGTTCCGTGTCTCCTCTGTCCGTCACTCCAAAAGTAATCCATCAGACATCTAATGACTCGAGTACCTTCTTTTAAAATGAAATTGGTTTGATCTCTCGCACGTGTAAACGCCAGTCTCCAGTACAAGGAAACCCTTTTTGAAGAATAATGTGTGTGTGTGTGAAAAATGAGATTTTTTACTAACAAAACAGAGAGAACATCAAATCCAAGTCTATCTATTTAAGACAGAACAAATTTACTTTAGATAGATAATAAGTATAAACCAAATGAAAGTTTTTTCTTCTTTTCTACTCATAAACTTGTCTCCTGGTCTCCAATCCCCTTACACCAAATCCAAGAAATAAGTTGGTGACTGACCAGTGTTTATTTAATGGGAGACTCAACGTAGTACGTATCTTAAAAAAATATTAAAATAACTATCTAACTAAAATATTATCCGACACGACCCAGAAGTAACGACACCCGAAGAAAGATCAAGGATTCTGACTACAACTTCGACTTTGAGATCATAAAACCGGGGACTACGTTTCTCGACTGAGTAAACTTTTTTGGCACTACAACCCTTTCTAACTTCCGTCCTCCTCTTCCCCTACTGTCTCCTACTCTACCAACCTACCGTAGTGGTTGAGTTACCTGTACTCAAACTCATTTGAGGTCCTTAACTACCACTTGTCCCTCCGGACCACACGACGCCAAGTACCCCAACGTTTCTCAACTTGTGCTGACTCGCTGATTTGACTTGACTTGACTTCTCATCTCCGAAGTCATCAACACCGAGCACCCGAGATTTCGTGTCCGAGTTATCAACACTGCGTGTCCGAATCAACGAGGAGCTATACATCCTAGAAGGACCTGGTCCCTAGTTTGGACACAGAGGACGTGAACGTCCGTCTAAAAAAAATGGTGACTCGTGGTCGCTTCGGTGTGTGCATCTTAGAACATGTTGACTACTACATTATTACTAACAAATTCATTAAACATATTTTATACCTCGGAGTCCTTTAACTCTTACGACAATTAACGGAAAGTTTGTTTAAGGGAGGAGGGAAAGAGAATTGGGAACCATGAGGAATCCTCAACTTCCACTTGAGGAAAAAACTCCACGTAATGGACGGAATTTGATCACCCGACGAAATATAATGTTCTGTCAGTCGGAATCGTCACCCATCATTGGAATACACACCCGAAGGGACGGGTTTTCATTAAGAGTGTATCCAGACAATTATTAAGATAGTCTTTGGAAACAGAATTTATTCTATACTTACGGGTTCTGTTTATCTTTTTTTTGTGGCATACTAGTAAAATGTAAAATTAACTTTACCCAAAATAGTCTAGGAAACTCTTGTCTAATATAGGTAGACCGTACTTCTGGACCTGGAGACTCGTCCTTTCTCTTCTACCACCGTAGGTTCACGGCAGACCTTCCTATCCTTTCCGACACTTCTGTACTTAGGAGAAAAGATATTAAAACGGAGTTGGAACGGAAACAAATATCTTTACCCCGGAGTTTTACCAAAACTCAGTTGGTGTCATCAATCTTAATCAACCTGGAAATTGTCCATGAGATACGGTCCCTTATTACTATATTTGTTCTATCTGTAAATAATAGAGACAGTGTATCTTCTTAAAGTCTCTAACCGTCGGGTCCTGACCATACATCCAATGTATATCGGTATCTTCTTAGTCCGAGGAGGATTATCTGACAAGTCTCTTTGGATGAACATAGAAACAGGAATATAAAGTTCCATCAACGATTTCGAGGTCGGCAATGTAACCGTAAAGACTTTACCTCTTTTCTCTGAGGTTATCTTTCCTCTTCCCTTTCTTTCCGTCTTTCTTCCGGGAGACAGAGAATGTTTCTGAATAACTTCCAAGGTATCGTGTGAAAGTGGATGCAGAGTAACCGGTCTTGAAAGTCAAAGACAAAACCAAGTCAGCGAGTCAACACAGACTGAGAAACGCTGGGGGACCTGACGTCGTGCGGTCCGGAGGGACAGGTAGTGGTCGAGGGTCTCAAATGAGTTTGAGTACAGGTAACTCAGTCACTACGGTAGGTTGGTAGAGTAGGAGACGGCAGGGGAAGAGGAGGACGAAAGTCAGAAAGGGTCGTAGTCTCAGAAAAGTTTACTCAGTCGAGAAGTGTAGTCCACCGGTTTCATAACCTCAAAGTCGGAGTCGTAGTCAGGAAGGTTACTTATAAGTCCTGACTAAAGGAAAGCCTACCTGACCAACCTAGAGGAACGTCAGGTTCCCTGAGAGTTCTCAGAAGAGGTTGTGGTGTGAAGTTTTCGTAGTTAAGAAGCCGCGAGTCGCAAGAAATATCAGGTTGAGAGTGTAGGTATACGTGGATGACCTTTTTGGTATCGGAACTGATCTACCTTGAAACAACCGCTTCATTACAGAGACGAAAAAAAAAAAAAAGGAGACGAAAAATTATACGACAGATCCGACCAGTATTGAAAAGTAGGTACCTCATTCGTAGAAAATTAAAGTACCGATGTCAGTGGTAGCCGTCACTAAAACCTCGGGGGTTTTTATTTCAGACTGTGACAAAGGGGTAGATAAACGGTACTTCACTACCCTGGTCTACGGTACTAGAATCAAAAAAGTGAAAGTAGTTCTCCGAGAAATCAAGAAGAAGTGAAAGACGGTATTCCCACCACAGTAGACGTATAGACTCCACTAACTATAAAGAGGGTTGTCAGAACTAAGGTCGAACACGAAGTAGGTCGGGTCGTAAAACGTACTACATGAGACGTATATTCAATTCATTCGTTCCACTGTTATATGTCGGAATTACATGAGGAAAGGGCTAAACCTTGGTCCGACAACAAGGTACAGGTCAAGATTGACGACGAAGAACTGACCGTATGTCTAAAGAGTCCTCCGTCCAGTCCACCACTCCATAAGGGTAGAGAACTTCTTAAAAGGTGTCAAACAACACTAGGTGTGTCAGGTTCCGAAACCGCATTAGTTATTCGTCTTCATCTACAAAGAGACTTTGAGAGAATGAAAAAACTACTAGGTCGTCTACGACCGTTAAACTAGAGACCAAGGAGATGGAAAAGATTTAGGTCTAACTTGTAGACCTTCAAGTGCCAAATGCATGACAACTTGGGACTGAACCTCTTAAAACTCGTAATGAAACGATCTCACACTCTACTCACGTTAACACGCCTCCAAACTCATAAGAAACCGTAACGGAAAGAAATCCTAACCTCAGTTTTGACTGGAAAAGGTCAGAACACCGGTGACGACTCAAAAGGTTTAAACGACCGTATAACTCAGATCGTTAAAGTGGCGTAGTAGAAAATGCTAAACTTTATCGAGTGGACCTTAAGGTAGTGGAAGTGATCGAAACAAGTATCACTGCGAAAGATTCCGGGCGAACTACAACGTAAGGTCCTACAGACCGAGATCAACTCACTACTTTGGTAGCACGAATAGACCCAGTACTTCAAGAGAAAACATATCAAGACATATAAGAACGGTGGAGAAGAATTATAGAAGACGAAGACAATCCAGGAATGGTAAAGACGGAAAATAACTCGGGTAGAAACGTACTTTTCTAGGGAACGTTAGAGCTTAAAAAAACTTCTCTAGACATTAGAAAGGGTAAGATAACAAAAGGAGATAAAGAAACGTGATTAGTCACTCCTTTGACATCTTTGTATCAAAGTGGTCCGAAGTCCCTTCAGAGCCGTAATATCCGATTGAGTAACCGTCGGTCAATTCTCAATCCCTAAAACGGTTAAACTCTCTCTTATCCTCTATAAAAATCCATTGATCAGTACGGAAAGTTTCATCGATTGTAAATGACATACGAACAAAATATACCAATCAACACGATTCGTGTGGTGAACGTACTAAAATCCACTAGGAGCACAGTAGAGATACTACGTCAATGACAGTAATAGAGGAAAAGTGTCTACTCCTTTGATTCCGAGTCTCTCCGAACGGTCCAACGTGTCATTTATCATCTAACCCTCGAGTTCAAGTCGAGACCACGGTCTCGGAGACGTCCACACAGTAAAACAGAGACAACGGTATCAAACCCCTTCGGTAAGAGATTGTAGAGATTTACAATTACCGACGTATTGTTGTGTTCTCGGAGAACTACTTTTACTTTCTCTTCCCACTTTTTCAACCGAATTTCGAGTTGCAAGTCTTTTGCTTCTAGTACCGTAGGCCAGGGTAGTGAAGTACCCTTTATCTGCCCCTTTGTCACCTTTGTCACAGTCTGAAATAAAACCCCCCGAGGTTTTAGTGACGTCTACCACTGACGTCGGTACTTTAATTTTCTGTGAATGAGGAACCTTCTTTTCAATACTGGTTGGGTCTGTCGTATAAGTTTTCGTCTCTGTAATGAAACGGTTGTTTCCAGGTAGATCAGTTCCGCTACCAAAAAGGACACCAGTACATACCTACACTCTCAACCTACACTTCTTTCGACTCGCGGTTTCTTAACTACGAAAACTTAACACCACAACCTATTCTGAGAACTCTCAGGGAACCTGACGTACCTCCAGATTGGTCAGGTAAGACTTAATCTAGTCAGGACCCACAAGCAACCTTCCTGATTACGATTTCGCCTTCGAGGTCATGAAACCGGTAGAGTACGCTTCTCAACTGAGTAACCTTTTCTGAGACTACGACCCTCCCTAACCCCCGTCCTCCTCTTCCCCTGCTGTCTCCTGCTCTACCGACCTACCGTAGTGACTGAGTTACCTGTACTCAGACTCACTTGAGGTCCTCAACCACTACCTGTCCCTCCGGACCACACGACGCTAAGTACCCCAGCGTTTCTCAGCCTGTGCTGACTCGTTGACTTGACTTATTGTGTTTCGTGAATTCAGCAAATAGTGGTAATATAAAAAATTTCAGTTACTGTGAACAACATTTCTTGGACGGACGGTGACGTCCTCTACTAGCGCCCCAGATATTCTAAGGGGTCTCTTCCGGTACCACTGGGCGATACCATAAGAATGGACCCCTTAGGGGTACCTGTCTCCTCGGACCGTCCGATGTCAGGTATTTCATTGTTTCTCAGTCTGCACTAACTTCCAGAATCGTGTCGTGTCCGTAATTACAACGAAATTATTTTTACATTCACTTTTTAACTTGTACAAGGAGTTATTGTTGGACATGAAGAATCTTTACAATTAAACACTAGTTTGTCTTTCCTT